>VZUI01083538.1:0-10081 GCA_013401135.1 Cettia cetti
GTCCCTGCAGCACAGGGAGGGCTCGGGGGAGCAGAGATCCACCTGCAGCCCCTGGAGGAGCCCAGGCTGGAGCAGGGGGATGCCCAAAGGAGGCTGTGATCCTGTAGGAAGCCTGTGCTGGAGCAGACCCCTGGCAGGACCTGTAGAAAGAGGAGCCCAGGCTGGAGCAGGTTTGCTGGCAGAACTTGTGACCCCATGGAGAACTCACATTGGAACAGCTTGTTCCTGAAGGACTGACCCCATGGAGAACCCACACTGAACCAGGTCGTGTACAACTGCAACCCATGGGAGGGACTCTGGAATAGCTTGTGAAGGACAGTCTCACATGGCGGGGAGTCCACAACTGAGAAGGGTAAGAGTGTGAGGAGTCCAACCCCTGAGGTGGAAGGAGCAGCAGAGACAACCTATGATGATTTGACCTCAGCCCCATTTTCCTGTTCCCCTGTACTGCTGTGGTAGAGGAGGTGGGAAACACAGGAGTAAAAAAAAACTTAGCTCAGGAAAAACATAGGAGTGGGAAAAAAAAGCTGTTTATTGGATTTGTTTCATTTCTCACTACTTCACTCCAACATGATGGGTAATAAACTAATTTCCTCGAGTCTGTTTTTCCCTTGATAGTGACTGGTGAGTGATCTCACCCTCTCTTTATCTCAAACCATGAGTCTTTTGTTATAATTTCTCTTCCCTGCCCAGCTGAGAAGGAGAGTGACAAAATGGCTTTAGTGGGCACCTGACATCCAGCTAGAGGCAACCAACCCACCACAGTTCAGTAAAATCCAAATAATTTGAAAAAACCCATGGATTATTGTTGCTATTAGTAGTATTATTTAAGAAAATGGCCTTTAGCCAGCTTAACAAACCATCTTGCAAATTGCATTACTTATGGCATTTCACACGGTAAATTTCTTTTTGTTTCTAAGATATGTATGTTTTGAAGGTTATAATTAACCTGCTTCAATCATTTATATTTTGATGCATTCATGTGCAACTCAAATAAAAAAACCATATTGATGCAACTAATTAAATAAAAGTAAAATCGTATAAAGTTTCATTATAACTGTAATTGATTTGTCAACTGAGTAATATAGCTAGATATATTACTCTGTTGACAAATTAAGTTAAAATGATAATGGCACTTAGCTTAATCCTTATTTTTTATTGCATTCCTTCCAGATAATTTCTCATTTCTTACAAAAAAGGAATTCAACTTTTCTCTTTGGTGTCTCATAAATCTGTGCATTTAAATTTGTATATTAAAGTCCTTCACAATTTCTGTTTCTTTTAATTGAAGTAGAATAATTTACAGCAGTTAATTGGCTTTTGCCAAAGTCAATTTGATGGAAGTGATAGAATTTAGTCAAAATATATCTGTTGTCCATAGGTGCAATAACATTTAGATAAGTAGGTAATTAAACCACCTAAAATCCAGAGGCCTCTACATTTTCCTTCATCGTCACAGAATTTGCCTTGGAGAACAAATGCCCTGGCTTGAGATTAACTGGTATGAGGTTATTTATATTTTCTAACAAGAGAAAGGGTGAAGCTTTAGGGAGTCAATAAAGAACTGCCCAAAGAGACCTAGGATCTGCGATGATAAGGGGTCAGTGATAAGTGAGGAACAGGCAAAAAAAGAACAGTTATTGAGTGTTTCTCATAATAGAGGAACTTGAAGGCAAAAAGAAATTATAATGTTCAAAGATGAAATAGTACCATGAGGGTTGACCCTGTCTGGTTGCTGGATGCTGACCGAAGCACATTCTCACTCCTGCTCCTTGGTAGAACAGGGGGAGAAAGCAAAATTAAAAATGGATAGGTTGAGACGAAAGCAATTTTATGAGAGGAATCAAAGGCCGCATGTGGGAACAAACAAGAAAAATAAACAAGAATATTTCTTCTCTGCTTCTCAAAACTGAGGATGTCCATCCATTTCTTGGGAAGTTGGGCCTCGGGATGTGCAGTGTTTGCTTTGGAATACAAGCACACTAATAATGAACATTTCTCTCACTCACCTATCCTCCTCCTTTCTCTCAGCTTATGATGAATACCACATCACAGTTTGGGGAATATGCCTTTGGTCAACTTGGGTCAGCTGTACCAGTTTTGACCTCTTGCTCACCCACAGCCTTTGCAGGGTAGAGGTTAGACAGACTCTTGAAAGTGTGCAGGAGGACTAATTTAAATGTTGAATGTGGATAGTGCTGTAGGCCTCATCCATTTTGTCTGGTTCATGTTCAGTTCATCACAATCATAACTAAATATTTAGCAAAGATTTCACTTTATCATGTCTTAATTGGGACATTTATTCACTTTTTTTGTTTATTTAAAGAAAGTTTTATTAGATCTGCGTGTTCTTCTAAATAAAAGTTCCTCCAAAATTGAAGGCATTTTACAAATGTTCAAACAAAATATTTCAATTTGGAATTGGAAAATGACTTTGCTTTTGCTGTTTGCATTTTCTTCGTCCAATATGTAAGCATTTGGAAAACTGGCTGAAGTTCTCTAAACATCTTTATTTTTCATTTGCTCTGAAGGAAACAGTGAGGGAAAAATACTATCTGGATCTCAAATATACCAAAATCCAAGGTCATATGTCTCCTGATATTTACACAAAACCAACTTCCTTCTTATGATGCCAAGAAGAGTACCTCATGAATGAGAAATGTGTGGAATGCAGTGCAATGGTACAAGACAGCTCTCTCCAGTTTAAGGAGAGCACAGGCACATTTTAGCCCCCAGCTATTTAATACTGGCTCCAAAGCTCGGAATTGCTCATGCATTTAATTCTGAAGACCATCTCAGCTGAAGCAGCAGTGTGCTGGCTGTTATGGCAAACATTACGCTTGCATTCAAACATTATGCACTGAGGGCTGAATTTTTAGCCAAATCATGAATAAGGTCTTCTGTAGAAATTTAATGTTTCTCTCTTAAAATGACTTTTAATCAAAGGCAGGTACAGTCTATCAAACACTTACTTCTTAAAATTATCCTTTTGATAAAGGACAAGGAGATAACACCACACTGCTCAGTGGTTTGCAATCCTCACAGTGTTGATCTACTAGCAGTGCTCACCATCCATTAAAATTGAGCTCAAGTATTTCAAAATTAAAAACATGTGTTTCTATTGTTTCAGCTAAAATGTCACTGTCAGCAGATGAAGGTCAGCGGTCATGTCATGACCTTTTTAAAGTATTGCAATAACTAGATACATTTTTGGCTGATATTTTACAAGCTTAGGAGAGAGAAGGAAATTCAGAAGTCTGTGCTGTTTAGCATTTTCCCCCCAGAGACTGTATTTTCAGCATGTCACCCATTTCCAAGACACCTGAACCATCAAGTTCTCCAGGGAGCTCCACACGTTAATGACACATCACTGTGATAGTTACAGTTCTGTTTTCAGAGTTACTCTTGAACTGGACCAGTACAATCCCAACCAGCATAAGGACAAGTACAGAATACCCCCAAGAATTCTTGTGAAGCCATATTTAAACTGCACTTTCCAAGTGACTCTGGAGACCACATGGTATGGACTGGTGAGTGGACTAAATGAACAGCCTTCCTGTTCATTTAGTCCATTCTGAATACATCACATAATAGATCCTCCTGTTAAATATCATTATTGTACTCTACAGCTACCCATTGTTTGCTTTTTAATGGGTTAATTACCCTGTTCAAACATTAAAGGGGACTCAAACAAGTTTTTTACCAATATAAATAACATTTTTTGTCCAAGATGGATATTTTAAAATAATCTATTTATATACTCTTGTGACTAGACTATATTTTACATACAATATCATAGATGACATTCGTAGACCTGTTTAATTCTTTTGAAGGAGTCAAATGTCATGTTTATTGGTTTACCATGTAACTTGATATCAGTAATACTTCTAATGTTTGTGTTACTTCTGTTGCACAGAAACCATAAGGATTTTCATTTCTCAGGTTTGCTTCTTACACCCAGCACTTAATTCAGTTTGCAGTGATGCGTCCTTGCCATGTACAAGATACAGGAAGCACATTTGAGTCTAAAATAAACTACAGCATCTAATTCTTTATTCAGGACATGATAAAAGAAATAAGAAGTAAGTTAAAATGCTTTCCAACATGGTAATCCAAGTATTTCACCTTTTTTAGTGCAAACCACCAACTGGTCTAAGTGATCTCTGTCGTATTTGTTTGAGGCTAAAACAGAAGTCCAACAAATGTAAAAACCCACTATATTTACCATAGAGATGGCAGGTCAAACTCCTCTAGAAATCACATTAGTAATGAAAACAAATACAATTTAATTACCTGCAATCAATAGAAAAAATTTCTATAGGCTGCATGCAAGCTGTGAAAAATAGCAAGTTAATGTTCTGTCACAGCCTGCAAGCATAAGAGCACAAAGATTCCGTAAGTGAAATATGATTTCATGACAAAGTAACTGCAAAAACCAACCAGATCAGCTCTCCCTTTAGGAGCAATTTTTTTCTGAATTACCTAAGTAACACAGCTATATGCGTCCTATTTTCATAAATCATACAAGCATTTAGGATCCCAGTGGGATCTAGACTCCGAAGTACCTCTGTTATTTATGTGTGCATGCAGAAGTCACTTAGGTGCTTTGGAGAAGGCTACTTCTAGATTTTTCTTGGTTTAAACTTAAAAAGATGAGGAAGTGCCTTATATTTTTGCAGGATGTTTCAATGCCCAAATAATACTTTTGGTTTTTCTGCTATAGCTGTCATTTCATAAGTCATTTTGTCACTTGGTAATGAAAATCTTAAGTCAAGAGGACCACCTAACCTCTTTTTTGGGGAAAAAAGAAAAAGAAAAAAGAAAAGAAACTAAGCCAAAAAACATAGATCATCTTGTGCTAGGCTGTCACAATGATTTTTATATACAATCGATTCACAATGAGGCTAGACTTTGTACTACTGTTCTTTATTTCATTGATATTGGGTTGGTTTTTCCCTTTGTTGTTTATCTGCCTTTGTGTGTATATGTATTCATGTTTCATATTTTCATTTTAAATCTGTGAAGCAATGTCATAGGCCATCTTTTAATTGCTCATAGACAATCAAAGAAAGAGGGGCTACAAATAGAAATTATGTCAAGAAACATTGTCTTATAGGTTTTTTTCTTTTTTAAGTAGAACTAACAAAATATTGATTATCAGATATGTTAGCAATATAAAGACTATGACATGCAAAAAAAAGTTGTTCTAAAAAGAGATAAGTACAGTGACATCTGACTTTTTAAAATATAAAAAAGAGATGATTAATAGTTTTACTATCTGTGAAGTATCTATAGATAGCTATTCACACGTTTATTAATGGAAATTTAGGTACATCAGAATTTAGCTGTTCCTATGCTTTGCTAGAGACAGGAATCCAGCCATGTTCTAGCCTGAAAGTTACTACTGTGTTGTTCTATGTACACAAGGAAGTAGAAAGGGTTGAAAATAGTGAAAACAAGCAGAAAAAAGGGCAAGCTGTGTTATTTCTTTTAAAATAAATCTCCCAGTGGCGTGCTACAGAAATCACCATCTTAAACTTCAACTAGCAGATGCTGAGTCCCTTCCCTTTGCTGTAGATCTGGAATAAATACTTGATGACTTTAGGATTTTTTTCTTGTTTTACACCATTTTGCCAGAGGTCAGAACCTGGACCCTCGACTTGCACCAAACCTCCTCCAGTCCAAATGTAATTTGCACCACCAGTGAATTCGTTTTTCAGCCTCAGACCTTGAGTCTCCTTCCCTAAAAGTCAACAACACAATATCAGAAAGTGTCAGTGATAGAAAACGTATTTTGCTGTATAATAGGGGACATAATTTCCTTCTCCAACAGATTTCCAATCTAAATAGTCTCTTATTTAGAATCCTGCATGCACTGGTAAGTGACGTTTCAGTACCCAGCTAGAAATGAGCAATAACATTCAAATGAAAATTGGAAGCTGAAGATCTAATCATTAACAACAGATGGTTCAACTTGAATCTGATAAACAAGTTGTTGGTCCCCATAACCTCCTCCCCCCCCTTCCCCTGCACATTTCTTTTCCTTTTGCTTGCATATGTTTTTGTGTATGTGTGTTGTTTTACCACAGTCAAATCAACAGGGGGAAAAGGGTTTCCAAAACCAAAAGGTAAACCTCATGGTAAATCTGGAACATATTCAGGTGGAAGTGAAAATCGCTTGAGCATCTAGTGCTGAGATGTTTGAGATTTAGTTCATCAGTTCAGTTATCACAGTGGCGGTTTTCTTAGGCTCTGGATTGTCTCCCACATTGGTCCATATCCCAGTATTCTCAACATACAACCTGCTACACTAAAAAATCCAAACATGAGAGACTCAGCTTCACTCTTGGATGCTTGTGTGCAGAACACAGTGAAAGGCAGCTGGAACCTACAATTACATTTGGTCTATCATGGCTGGATTTTATCCCAGTTTTACAATAGATCCTTCTTTCTCTTTCTCTATTCACCAAAAAGAGAGTCCTTGCCTTTGTACACAGTCGCACACCCAACACAAAGCAGAATGTGGAACTGCAATATTATCAAAAGCAATAAACAAAGAAAACCTATGGGTAAGATACAGAGGTATGCAATTGTCCCATTTAACACCCTTTTTCATATTTGTTGTTGTGTAAGTTCAAAAGCTGCACAAAGGTTTTTTGGTCAGATAAACATAGTTATTTTGCTCTGTATTAAAGCAGTTTGTTCAATCCAAACCTAAGTTAAAAGTAATTTTATTTTGGATAGCCCCCAAGAACCCTGGTGGCATAATTGTCAAAATGCTACAAGTTTAAAGAATTAGTATCACAGTAAAGGATTGAGCAAATGGCACAGTCCCCCATCTCGGGAATTGCAGAGTTGAAACTGTACTGTTGGATATACTGGTGGAATATATCCAGACTGAGACTCAAAAGGGAGCACAGGAGCTTCACTGAGTTTTCACAGATTACCGCAGCTAACTTTTGAAGGAGACTCTACAGGAGGAAGTATAGTGAGTCTAAATCATTTATAAGAGCCAGAACTGGGAACTTGTGGGTCTCTAAATTCTGGGTTGCAGAGAGTATATAGTATGCACCAGCTAAAAATAATAAAAGCACCCATATTCCATCTAAACAAAGATCAGTCTGCCCCACTACCATGAGCAACTGTGCAGTGTCACAAGTGGTCATCTTTTACAACTCCGGAAAGGGAGGGAAATGGGGAGTTGCTTAAAACAATGCTGTTACCAAGACATCTAAGCCTCAGACTACAGGCTGGTCTGCAATGACAACCATAAAAGGAATATATATGTACAAATTCCGATAATTATCAATTAAAGGACTTCATAGAGCATTATCCCAGTGTTGTGAGGCGAAAGATGGTGAAAAAATCTAAAACACCATGGCATTGAAGAACACTGGGCTTTTGAGACTGATGGTAGCTTTTTTTTGTTTCTAGACTGGGAAATAATTTCTTCAGAAGAAATGATGCATTAAACATAGTTTTCCTACTCACAGAATGGCTTCACGTTCTTTTGAACATGGAAGGAATAATCACACCAAATCAAACTAGCTTTGAGGTTTGATCCAAAATATTTATGTTTAAAGCAATGAAATATTTCAGTAGTTGCCAACCCGTGACAGATTCAATCTACATCTGTAAACATCAGAACATTTTACATTCTGATACAATTTTCCTGAATTTACCATAGAGACAAGATTTTTGTGTGTATGCATGTTAAACCCAGTGTAAAATATCCCCAAATCAATCAATCAATTGATTAACAAATTAAGTGCTAAATAATGAATGGGACTGCGAACATTTCCTGACAAGATGCTAAGAATAAAATATGTGTCTACAATTCTTTTGTCTAATAGTCAGCCAACAAAGCATTGCACTGTTTTCTTTAGGAGTTTACATAAATGCTTGGAAAACAAATGGAAAAATGTGTTCAAACAATATTTTAGCATTTATATAAGCCAGAAGAAATAGTCATTACACTGAAAAATGAATAAAATTCTTTTTCTTTCAAATTAAATTTTAATGTAGCAGAACTTTACCTGATCCCAGGAACATAAATAAATACAAGGTGACAACTAAGTATTTTCCACCACTAATTATGCCATTAGTATTGAACACAGTGTAAAGTTTTCATGAAATAATGTTGCTAAATGCTAAAAAAAACCAAAAAAGGCAAAGCCAGAGTTGTGAATACACTGAAGAATTCCTGTAGTAAACTATGTCTTATGCAATAACTTCATTTTATTTATTTTCGCTCCTAATTATTTTTTTTTATGCTGGCATATAATAACATTTGGCCTGTCTGTTACCACAATTTTGAGTCTCTTTGTAGAAGTTTTTTTACAACTGGGGCTTAGTCACTTTAAGCTGCTTTCATCTGAATGAGAATCCACATTCAATCTATATGTGCATCACTAAATGTCTTACAGTGAGTGAAAGCTAAAGAAAGGGCTTGTTTTCTTTTAAAACCAATATGGCAAAGCAACTATCACAGACATTTTGCAAAAGCAAAGTGAGGCATGAGTGAGTAAAGTGTCAAATTAGTCTGTGGATGTTTGTGTGGTTAAATCAGAGCTTGAACCCTGGTCTCCCATGAGCCAAGCTAACAGCTTATTTTCCCTGACTGTTTTCCCCACTTCATTTATAAGCAAATGTACCATCTATCACCCGCACACGCACATGCCACTCAGACTTGCTGGGATCAACATGTTATGAAACAACCGTCTAGTTTGGAGTGTTTAGGGCTGTTAGGATAATGATTTTGTATGGCTGCTTCCCTTCCCAGTGGAGTTGTGTTTTCCTAGATTTGCTTTAACGCAAGTGCTTTTTGCAAATAGAGGAGACACTGGAGAGGCTTGCAAAAACACAAGCCCTTTAACAGTTCATTGGGAAGCAAAATGGGATCCCTTGCTAACCAGAGTGACTGTAGCTGTTCAGCTGAACAATCTTGTCACTCTTATGGTTGCTCTTAATATTTGATGGCTGGTCATGTACAGCATGCCTCATCACACCATCTCTGGAGGCGCTGCATTGGGAAATTTGAAAAGATGCCATTCTTCTGGAAGGATACTGCTGTTGATTGAATGGTGAGGCTGTGACTCTAGGTTCCTATTACACATCTCAGGCTTATTAAATTCCTGACTACATAGAAACATAAAAGAAAACAAAAATATGTAGAAGTATGTTTCACACAAGTTTCAAAGGCACACTGGGTTTTGTGACTGACCTGTGGTCAAATATCTACAAATATGGAACAAAAAAATCATAAAATAAAAGATGTTATTTCTCCACACCTATGTACAGAATTCCACTTGATTGCTGCCCAGTCTGAAATCTTGCTGCTGTCACCAGTGGCTGTCCCACACATCCTAAGAGCAAAATATCTTGTATATTTCACTAAAATTTCTAAATTTTTCACAAAATATAAAGACCATCCCATAAGTTTCAGGTCAAGGGAATTAAAATAAGTGTAGATGGGAAAACCAACATATTTGAACTGACCTATGGCCAGAATACCGAGGAAGTGGAGAAAGGTGAAAAAAAACCTGAATGTGAAAAAGATATTTCAGTCTCAAAAATGTCCCAGAGGGCTAGAAAAAGTTCTGAGCCTTTTTTTTTTCTTTTTTTTTTTAGAGAACTTTTAAAGGTAAAATAATAGACAGCTGGCACTTCTAAGAGCATCAAGAAAATTATTTTGCTTATGTTAGAAATTAGCTACAACAAGTTTGTATAGTAATTTCTGTATCTATATTTTATTTTGGGTTTTCGCAAATTTTAAACCCAAATTGGCAGAAGTCAGATAAACCTGATGGCAGAAGTCAGGTAAACCTGATGACAGAAGCAGGAATCTGTTGCAGTAGATGGATCTTGATTTCAGGGTGTATGTTGTTAGTTACTTAATAGCTCTCAGCACTTTCCATATTTTCTCAGTTTTCTTAAAGTAATGTTGGAATAAAGGAGGCAAAAGCAGCTCAGGAAAGAAAGAAAGAAAGAATAGAAAGAAAAGCGAGAAAGAGAAGAGAAGAGAAGAGAAGAGAAGAGAAGAGAAGAGAAGAGAAGAGAAGAGAAGAGAAGAGAAGAGAAG
>VZUI01083544.1:0-12862 GCA_013401135.1 Cettia cetti
GGCGCGGGCGGGGCCGGGGCGGCGGCACCGGCGGCACCGGCGGCACCGGCACCGGCAGCGCCCGCAGCCCCTGCCCGCCCTGAGCGCCCCGCACCGCCCGCGCCCCCCGGCATGGAGCGCATCCCCAGCGCGCAGCCCCCGCCCGGCTGCCTGGGCAAGCTGCCCGCCCTGGAGAGCGGAGATCTGCCGGGGTAAGCGGGGCTCGGGGGGCTCCGGGGGGCTCCGGGGGGCTCCGGGGGAGCGGCCCCGCCGGCTCCGGGACGGGGCTAACGCGCTGCTCTCCTTTCGCCCGTGCAGGCTGGACTTCGCGCACATGTACCAGGTGTACAAGCCCCGGAGGGGCTTAAAGAGGAGCGAGGACAACAAGGTAAAAGAGGGGGTGACGGGGTAGAATGAGGGGCGGCGAGGCATCCCGGGGGTTAACGGGGTGCACCGGGGGTTAACGGGGTGAGCCGGCCGCTGCGCGCCCGTGGCAGCGCTCCCGGGGCGGGGGCTCTGCCGCCGCCCGGCGCGCTCGGGACGGGAGGAGCGGCGGCAGCGGGGCCGTGCGGGCTGTCCCCCCGCTGACCCGCCGCCCCCGGCCCCGCAGGAGACCTACAAGCTGCCGCACCGGCTGATCGAGAAGAAGAGGCGCGACAGGATCAACGAGTGCATCGCGCAGCTGAAGGACCTGCTGCCCGAGCACCTCAAGCTGACGGTAGGTGCGAGCGGAGGGACGGGGCAGCGGCTCCCCCGCGGCCGGCTCTCTGCTGCCGCTTCACCGCGGATTTGGGGGTGGGTTTTTATTTTATTTTTTTTTTTTTTATGGTTTGTTGTTTCTGCTCCGCGGTGCCGCTCGCCCGGGCAGGCGGTAAGCGCGTCCCAAACTTCCCGGGAGCTGCGGATCCCCGCGGGGCTGCCCGCCGGAGCCCCCACACCGTGTCCGGGCGGGAGCGGTCCCCGGCCGGGCTCCCCGGGCTCAGGTCACGGTGCCAGCAGGGGCAGCAGAACCCATAAATAAAACGCTCCTCTCCGAGCTGTGCGGCTGCTCTGAGAGTACCCGCGGGGTTCCGGGAGAGCCTTTTCCGTAGCCTGCTGTTTAACTTATTTCCGTGGGCTGTTGCCGGTGGCAGTCAGGGTCCCTCTCGCAGCGCGTCCGTCCCCCCGCGGCTCCCGGGAGGGCCCTGGCTGCCCCTGGGGCTGCTGCCGGCGTGGCCGAGCCTGCGGCGGGTGCCAACCTGGCCCTGTGCTCCCAGACTCTAGGTCACCTGGAGAAGGCTGTGGTTCTGGAGCTCACCTTGAAGCACGTGAAAGCACTGACCAACCTCATCGAGCAGCAGCAGCAGAAGATCATCGCTCTGCAGAACGGGTTGCAGGCAGGTGAGTGCTCAGACGGCAGGAGAGAGCCTGTGTGTGTGTGTGTGTGTGTGATGGACATTCCCTGGGAGCCTGTGAAATGCGGTTGTGACACCTTGTTCCCGAGAAGGGAGGAGACAGGAATTCTGGCCTTTCACGCTGTCATTTTCTCAGGCTTTGCTTACGAGCTTTTGCAAAAAAAGACACATTGCTCAAGGTGGTCAGCGCAGAGCGCCCTGGGGGTTGTTTGAAATTGAACTGGGTTTTAAATGGTTTTAGTTGCAGTCAGGTTTGCTGTGAGGTTCTCTCCAAAGCCATTTGATTCTTCCCATTTGTGTCGGCGAGCTTTAGATAACCCTGTCACGTTTATTTGGTTGTTTTTCTCCGGAAATAGATACAAGCCTGCTTTCTACACACACCTTTGTGAGTTTCTTTATAACCGATCCGGCCTGTGCTTTGCGGGCGGAGGGGAGCCGGTGCTTCAGCTTATCAGCCTTAGATGCACTTCCTCCTGCTCTTTTCACATGTGGCACTCACGTGAATCTGATACAGTAAACCCGAATTTTTCGGAGGCGCCATCCCTGCCCCGGCGGCCACAGGGAGTGCAGTGGAGCCGCGGGAGCAGCAGAGTCCCCGGGGCCGGCAGAGCTCCCTGCCCGGGTGAGGTGCACCCTGCCTTCCCCAGGGGGTTTCCTGGAGAAGCCACAGCTTGACTCACTCCCCTCTCTGCACTCCAGTACCTGTTGAAGGTGGATTATACAGCAAATAACAAAAAAAAAAAGAGCAGGGAGCGCTTTACATGAAGTTATTATGTAAAAGTGGACAGGTGGATGTTCCAATGGAATCATCTGTTCCTGCAGAATTCCGGGGATTTCCGTTCATGGAGTCCAGCTTGGCCCTCCCGTTCCCCCCTGGCTGTGCCGTAACCCAAGTCCAGCATCGCCTGGGCTCCGCCTCGGAGATGGAAATGGAACTATTTAGCATGTTGTTAATTTTTAATTTCTGTCTGTTAATGTTTCCTTAGGTGACCTGTCATCGAGAAACCTCGATTCCAGCCAGGAAATGTTTCGATCCGGTTTCCAGATGTGTGCCAAGGAAATGCTGCAATACCTGGCAAAGCACGAGAACGGCAAGGAGCTGAAGCCGTCGCAGCTGGTCGGCCACCTGCACCGCATGGCCAGCGAGGTGCTGCAGGGCGGGGCCGCCCGCAAGCCCGGGGACATCCCTCCCAAAATGCTGGACTTGAAGGAGAAGGCGGCGCCCCTGGGCGCGGCGGGCGAGGGCCACGGGAAGAACTGCGTGCCCGTGATCCAGCGGACATTCGCTCACTCCAGCGGGGAGCAGAGCGGCAGCGACACGGACACGGACAGCGGCTACGGGGGCGAGCTGGAGAAAAGCGACTCCAAATCCGAGCAGCCCTATTTCAAAAAGGATACCGACCTCAAGTACGCCGTCCAGGAGAGAATAAGCTCCATTAAGCAGGAGACTGAGGACCCTCCGGCCAAAAGGAGCCGGCTGGAGTCGCCGCAGGACGAGGGCCCTTTTGGCAGCGACGTGATGGGCTCCTCGGGCAGCTTCCTGGGCCCCCACGCTCACCAGCCTCCCCTGTGCCTGCCTTTCTACCTGATCCCGCCGTCCGCCACCGCCTACCTGCCCATGCTGGAGAAGTGCTGGTACCCGGCCTCGGTGCCCGTGCTGTACCCCAGCCTGCCGGCCTCTGCCGCCGCGCTGACGGGCTTCATGAACCCCGACAAAATCTCCCCCCCTCTGCTGATGCCCCAGAGACTCCCCTCTCCTGTACCCGCCCATTCCCCCATCGACTCCTCGGCTCTGCTTCAGGCTTTGAAGCAGATTCCTCCTTTGAACTTGGAAACCAAAGACTGAGCGCAGTGTGACTGGTTTTTCTCTTTTTTTCTTTTTTTTTGGGGTTTTGTTTTTGTTTTTTTTTTAGTTTGAGAGACTGTTTCACTTTTATATATTGGCTGGACTGAGGTGTGGGGACGAGGTTCACTGTGCGTAGGAAGCTAAATCCCCTTTTCTCTGACTTGTCAGGTAGCTTGGAGAAGGATGAAGGATGCGCCCCGGTTAGTGATTGACAACTACTTCCTAAAGATTAAAGAAGGGTTTAAGAAGCGTTCTGTGCTTCACCCCTTCCCTTCCTCCCTCTCCACATCTACAGAGCAACAGTTGACTCGGTCAGCTGCCAATCTCTCGCTAAGCTGTGAAGAAATATTCCATGGGCAGGCCTGGTTTGAGGGTCTGCGAGTATAAAATACTGAACATGAAACACGGTACTTCCCTGAGGGCCTGAGGCTCGGCCCTGCTGCCCCTGCTGGAGCTGCACCGGTGCCCCAGCCACCCCGGGCGTGGGGTGCTGCTGCTGGCAGTGCCACCGTGGGCACTGGAGGAGCAGGACAGTGGCCACTGCAGGGGCAGCAGTGTCACCAGGAGGAGCAGGGCAGTGGCCACTGCAGGGGCAGCAATGTCACCAGGAGGAGCAGAGCTGTGGTCACTGGTGGTGGTGGCAGCAGTGTCACCAGGAGGAGCAGGGCAGCGGTCACTGTGAGGTGGTGGCAGTGGTGGCATTGCCCCCAGGGGTCCAGGAGAGCAGGGCAGCAGTGACTGCCTGGTGACCAGTGGCCAGCAGACCTAAGCCGGGTTTCTCTCCACACCTTTGCTGACACATAGATATTTTTTTAAGACATAAAAGGTAGCTGCTGCTTGGAGCTTTCCATGGCGTACACCTAATAAATAAAGGAACCTGCGCCCTTCCTGTAACCTGAGCTGCTGCGGGGGCCGGCCGCGGGGAGCTGTCCCTGGGGTGGCCGCAGCCTCTCCGCTGCTGCTGCGCGGCTCTCCCGGCCCGGGAGCTTCTTGCCAGAGGGAGCAGCTCGGCAGAGCCGGCAGCGCCATCCCTGTCAGTGCCTTCGGAAGATGTCGAGGCTGGGCTTTTCCGAGGAGCCTGATCCCGGCAGGGTTCGAGCAGCCGTTCCTGCTTGGCCAAGCCTGGCTCACGCCCCGTTACGGAGAGAGGGGCCGGGTGGTGACGCCTGTCCCGTGAGCTGCAAGAAGCTTTCTCCACAGAGGAACATCATCTCCAGTTTAGCTTCTTTTTAATTAAAAACCCCCAAACCTCACTGCTAAAGGCAGTGCTCTTTGGTGGGTTTTTTTACTGGTTTTGAGAACTGGTGAGCAGAACCCCTGTCTGGATCCTCGTGTCGCCCTCCCATTGCACCAGCTGTTGAGATGCACTATGCTTGATTGCAGGTTGTGTTCTAACCTTTATTTTGTTGTTGGTTTTTTGGGTTTTTTTTGGTATACAGTTGTTGCCTTTATTTGTAAAATCCTGTTGTAAATATATATATTATATAAATATATTGAAAGTTAAAACGTTTCAGATGTCTATTATTTGTATAACTACTTGAGCATAAAGAAGTGAGAAATATGAATGTATTCTTGTTTCTGGGTTGTCTTTTTTTTTTTTTTGAAGAGAAGAATATTCCGTTTTTCTCTTGGGAGAGGTACAGTGTTTATATTTTGGAGCCACCTTTAAGGTGGGATTGTACATATTTTTATCTTGAGTAAATGTTAAGTAGCTGTTTAAAAATGCTTAATAAAATAATTCTTTTCCTGTGGAAGATAAGGGTTTGCCTCCTGTGCTTTGAAATGTTTGAGCAGGGTCATTCCACGTGGTCTGGTCCAGCAGGGGATGGCACAGGGGTGAGCAGGGATTTGGGATGCAGGGGACAGCAGGATCTCGGGGTTCAGGGAGGAGAGGGGATCAGGGGGTGCAGGGGGGACTGGGGGCTCTTTGGGTACAGGGAGGAGCAGAGATCTTGTGATGCAGGGAGGAAGGAGGATCCCAGGGTGCAGGGGGGATCCCGGGGTGCAGGGGGGATTTTGGGGTGCAGGGGCAGCAGGGCTCTCCTTGCTCCCCCACAGCTCCTCCACCCTCAGTGCCTGAAGGAGCTCAGGGTCCCATTACCCCTGTCACCAGGGACATTTATTTATTTTAACTCCCTTGGCACCTTCAGGGATTTTTCTCCTTCCAGACTCGAGGGAGGTGCCAGGAGAGCCTGGCTGGCTTTCCTGCTCTCTCCTGATGTCACGTTGTGCTCCCTGTGTCTGGCTTTTGGCTCCAGGGGAGGAGGCAGCCCCTCACCCCGGAGGGTGCGGTGTCTCCACAGGCTTTGCCCGGTTCCTGGAGGAAAATGGACTTGCTGCAAACTGGTTTTGCTTCAGCACCCTCAGCCTGTGCCTGAGCTGCCCCAGGGACGGTGCTCACCCAGCCCCTGAGGCTGAGGGTGGGAGGGTCAGGCCCTGTCTTTGCTGGGGTGGTCCCTGCCACCCCCCACGTGTCCCAGGTGTCCCTCATTTGGGAATTCCAGCCGGCACTGTGGGTGGAGGAGCAACCTCTGCTCCCAGTGCTGAAAATGAGCCAGAGGGTAAGGCCCTCATCCCACCCCGGGCTCCCTCGCAGCCTCTCCAGCAGCAATGCTGGTTTCTGCTCCCCAGGTGCAGTGACATCGGCCCCAAAGCTCCCCCGAAGGCAGGAGAGGGGTGGAGCAGAGGGCTGCGTGGGAGGACTCTTCCCCAGTGGGGCTGCCTGTGGGTGGATGGGGCACGGGCAATTCTGAGGGGGAATTTCAGATTTTCACTGTGCAGATGGATCACAGAAGGTGGGGAGTGGTTTGAGTGCCCGGCTGGGACAGCACTGCTCAGACCTGGGCTGAGCAGCTCCAGGACCCCACATGGCCCTGAGATGCTGCTGTTGGGCTGTGGCTGGAACTAAAGAAACCTTAGCTTCAGTAATGCCAGAAAAAAATGCTGCTTGGTTTAAAGTGTCCCAGCGTTCATGCTGTGTTTGCTTTAATTAGGGGTAGATATTGATCCTACTGAGGCTGCTGTAACAACCCCGTGTGGGGACAGCGCTTGGGGCTCAGTGCAGGGGAGTCTCCAGCCTTGGGACCCCCGGGATTTCTGGCTCCTTCCCGTGGCTCTCACTCCTCTTTCTCCTCACATTCTGACCCTCCTTGTCCTGTGGTGGGACAGCTTGCAGGAGCTCCAGATCCTCAGTCACAGAGGGAAAAAAATGGCGAAAAAATAAGTGGAAGAGAGAACATTTACTCAGGAAGCGAGAGATTATTATGGGCTGGGAATTTGCTGCCCTGGCCCGGTGCCAGCAGGACCGCGGAGTTCTGGGGGGCAGAGTGGGGCAGGGGCTGCCCTGGGTGGGGTCCCCGGAGCAGCCCCTCCCAGAGCGGCATCCCCGGGCTCTCCACCCCGGCCCGGGAGGAGCGGGGGCTGGAGGGAGGGATGGAGGGATGGATGGAGGGAGGGATGGACGGACGGACGGACGGAGGGGCGACCCCGGCACGGCGCCAGCCCGGGACAGCCCGTGCCGCCCGCCCCGCCGGGGTGTGCTGAGTTCCCGGGCTTGTTTTCATGGTCTCACCCAGCTCTGACCTGCCTCAAATGTTGACACAATGTCACGTTTCCGACTGCAGTCTTTCATGTGCAGCCGGAGGCTAAATACGGCTGCTGGTTCCTGGAAAAAGACGTGCCTGGCACCCTTTCAGCAGAAACCCGATCCCCATGCAGGCTTGGCACAACAGCTGAATAACACGGCAATAACTCTTTCAGCAGCATTTCAACCCATAAATAGGGCTTCCCGAGCGACTCCTTGAAGTCAGACAAGGAGGATACAATGATTTTAGGAAAAAAAAAAATAAATTAACAAAATGAAGTTAGTGTGCGTGAAGAGCGGGTGCAGGGGAGCAGCGGGGTCAGGCAGATCAAAGGCTGTCCTGGAGGTGCTGAGAGAGGTTTGCTGAGTGGAGAGCACGATTGCCTCAAAAGGAAAGAAATGCTCCTGAATTTTTCAATGTCTCCGTCCTGTTTCATACCAGCCCTGTGGAGGCACGGGGAGAGCCTTCCCAAGAGCCAGGGCCTTTCCTAACCCCGGTGAGGACACACAGACACGTAATTTTAGTTTTCACCACCTGTTTGGAAAGCTCCCGTAGCCGAGCGCCGTGGGACTGGATGGTTTTTACAGGCATGTACCCCGGGAGCTGCTTATTTGCATTATGCATGGACCAGGGCCTAAAATAATCTGCAGTGACGCACTTTTTTTTTTTTTTTTTGCTGTGATTTCTTTTTTTTTTTTTTCTCTCCCCCCTCCCTTTTCCAGGACTCCATTTTTCTGAACGTGCCGTGACTTTTGAGGACCACGCAGGTCTGGCCAGCCCCGGGGCCGTGGCGGGCCCTGGTTCAGCAGGGGGAGCTGCCTTGTCCCCGGCCGTGACACAGGAGGGAGAAGTGCCCTTGTGCTCCGCCTTGGCTTTCATCTGCGGAGCGTGTAGCTGCAAGTGCGGCGTGTTTACAAATGCAGGCATTGCAAGATCCCTTGAACTGTGTCCTAGTACAAAAGAGGCTTTCAAACGAGAAACACGTTGTCATGGCATGTTCCAGGCCAGCAGCACCAGACTGAACCAGATAATTGCTGTTTCTGCTTCAGCGTGGAAAAAGCAGCAGGTCTTGAGCAAGCCTTTTTTTTTTTTTTTTTTTTTTTTTTCCCCTTAGACATTTCGTGTGATTTTTTTTTTTTTCCCCTTAGACATTTCGTGTGATGCTCGGGATGGAAGGGGAGGGTTGGGAATGCCCAGGCAGCGGGGGCAGAGGCGGGGTGAGCTCCTCAGGGCTGCAGGCAGGGTGACTCTGCTGGGCTCAACCCGTGTAACCGTAGCCCGCGGGGCTGGTGGCACCGACCCTGGCTATGTGACACGGGGTGTCCGCGTTTTGTAACCCTGGCGTGCTGCCAGAGCCGGGAGATGTGGCCCTCGCTGCTCCCTCGTGTTCCAGACCTTTCCCACTGCCCTTCTGGGGGCAGCTCAGGCGCTGGAGAACCCTCCCTCCCCTGAGAACCCTCCCGATGCCTCTGGGAGCCGGTGGGAGCTGCGGGGAGCATCACTGGCCCCGGGCACGGCTCAGGGGGGTCTGAGAACCCTCCCGATGCCTCTGGGAATCAGTGGGAGCTGCGGGGAGCATCACTGGCCCCGGGCACGGCTCAGGGGGGTCTGAGAACCCTCCCGATTCCTCTGGGTGCCATTAAGAGCTGCTAATTGCAGGGAGCATCACTGGCCCCGGGCACGGCTCAGGGGTGTCTGTGCCCTCGCTCCTGGGCCACCACCGTGCTGGGCTGTAAGAAATCAGGACAATATTTCTACCTCTTTTGGAATAATTTATTCCTTAGACATGTGCCTTCCTGCCAGGGGTGTTCCTGCCCCAGGCACGTCACCCCATGGAGGCAGTTGTTGCCACCAGCCCAGGTGCCTTTGGAAATCTCCAAACAGGAAAGCTCTGCATGGGAAGGGGTTTTTCACCACATGTGCCTCCTTCAAACTGCAATCAGGGCAGGCTGGGAAATACCACACAGCTGATGGAAACAGGAGTGCCTGGGAATAAAAGGCAGCTCCCCCAGCTCCCCTTGTGCTCCACGGTGTCCTGGGGAGAACGGGAGCTGGCTGGGGTCTGCCCTGGCTGCTCCTGGCATCCAACCCTTTGCACCTGCACGGAGGCAGGCCTGGCTGAGGCAGGTGAGTGTTTGCAGTGGGGTGGACCCTCGGTGGTCTCAGCCCTGCCCCTGCCCATGAGTGACCCTCTGTGGGGTGACAGTGCTGGTGGAAAGGGCTGGGGTGGCATTACAGCCTAGGGCTGGCCCCCAGTGCTCCGTTCCCCCTCCTCTCTGGCCTCTGCTCTTTACCCCAGTGCCCAGGGTGGGCTCCCAGGCTGTTTGCTGAGCACCACCTCAGCCCGAGAAGCCATGGCCACGCTCTGTGGCTGCCAGAGCTGTCACACGGGAGGAATAATTAATTTCTCTCTGCAACACAGCCTTATCCTTCCTGCAGCCCGTGGTGCTGCTGAAGCACAGCATCATTCCCTCCTCCGTGCTGCTCTCCGGCCGCCCCTGTGCCGTGGCAGCGAGGGAAAAGGCCAAGATCTGCTCTGCTTTGAAAGAACTGATGAATATGCAAACTATTAGGGCTGAAATATTGCTTATCCATGTCACGGGGTGTGCACGGAGCTCGTGTTTGTGCTGCTGCCTGAGGATGTGTGCAGCACCAGTGTGCAGCTGAGCAGCTTAGGGGAGATTTAACTCTTATTTCTATTCTTGACACCGAATCATTAATAAGGTTATGGCCATGCTGGGGGCCTTTCCCAGCACCCCCCTGCTGCTGTGGCAGGCCTGGGGAGCTGCTGCTGGGCTTTGCCTGCAGCTATTGATTGGGGCAGAGCTCCATCCTGGGGAGCTGCTGCTGGGCTTTGCCTGCAGCTATTGATCAGGGCAGAGCTCCATCCTGGGGAGCTGCTGCTGGGCTTTGCCTGCAGCTATTGATCAGGGCAGAGCTCCATCCTGGGGAGCTGCTGCTGGGCTTTGGCTGCAGCTATTGATCGGGGTAAAGCTCCATCCCGAGTGGAAGCAGTCACTGGTGATTAGCTCGTGGTATTAGTGCATGTATTGTGAAATTGGAGTGATTTGAGATGAAATGTGACCTATGGGCATAGGCAACATGTTCTAATGTATTCAGAAACGCCGGGGCTGGCGAGCTATTGCTGCTGGTACCACACTGATTAAACCCCAGCTCACTCTGCTCCCATTGAAATCAGTGGGAGGTCTGTCATTGCCTTCCCTGAGTGCTGGCCTGGAGCCAGCCTGCACTTCATGGGATGCATTATTCCACAGGATTACAGAGGCACAGGGAGTGGGATTCCTCTCCCTCACTGATCTCTGCTGCTTGCATGTTTGCCTCGGAGCTGGCTGGGCCATGAAGCACCCGGCCTGGTTTGGTGTCAGCCCAAGGAGGAGATGGGTGGTGCTTGCCCCCAAAGGTCAGCCAGGGCTGGGGCTGCAGAGAACCGTGAGGGGCTGTGCTGCCCCTGTGATGCAGAACTGCCGGTGCTGAGGGGCACAGGGGCAGGGTTCTCATCAGCACTGCCTGCAGCAGGTGTTCGACCCACCAGGGCTGCTGTCCTGGTTCAGGGGAGCCCCAGAGGGCCCTGGCTCTGCTCACCTGGTCAGGACTGGCTGGGGAGGGGTTTTCTCAGGTTCTTGATTTCAGACAAAGGTTTGACCTCAAAGAGGTGCGAGTCGCTCCGGGGCTGAATTCCCCTGCGGCGTGGGAGGCTGCTGGAGCACCTCTGCTGGCCCATCCCGCCGGGGCCCTGCCGTGCCCCTGGCTGAGCCTTTGGGTGGAGGATGACTCAGGGCCCCGTGGAGGGAGGGAGGGGGTGGCAGTGACCCCCCCCAGTGCTGCTGGGGAACTGAAGCAATCTGTTTATCATGGAAAAACTGCTCTTTGCAGCAATTCAAATGGAAACTTCCCAGAATGAGTGTTGCAGAGCTTTCCCCTTGAATCACCGGGCCTCCCAAGAGCCGCTTTCTAAGACGATGCCCTCGGGAGAGCTGTCAGCGAGCCTGGCGCTCCCTCCCGGCCGCACGGCCGCGCTCAGCCCCTCCTCGGGCCCTTCCCACGGGAGCAGCGCCTTTCCCAGGCGGAGCGGGCTCGGGACCACCAGCACACGGGTGTCCCACCGCCTGCTGCCCGGCTTCCCGGGCGCTGAAGGGCTCGGCGGTGATGCCACCTCGCAGCCCGGGGACCAGCCGGGGCGGAGGCTCCCAGGGCAGCGCCCGCTGCCATCTCGCCGGGCCGTTTGCCTCTTTTCCCTTCCCTCTGGCAGCCCATCACCCTTTCCACGGCTGAAATGAGTGTCCAAAGGTCACGGGGAATTCAGCCGCTGCCCGGAGCTCACGTAGCCGGGTGAATAAGGAGTGAGTGAGTGAGTGAGTGAGTGACGCCTGAGTCGCTGCGCTCCCCGCCCCACATCCCGTGCTGCCGGGGGCACGGAGCCCGTGCGGTGCCAGCGTGCCCGCGGCACAGCCCCCGTGCCCTCGGCACAGCCCCGGCCCGGCCAGGCTGCCCAGGGATGCTCCAGGCAGGGCAGAGGGCACAGGGCTCCGGGCAGGGCAGAGGGCACACTGCCTGCCCCCGGGCGGCTCCGGGCAGGGCACAGGGCACACCGCCTGCCCCCGGGCGGCTCCGGGCCAGCCTGAGCACACCGTGTGTGAGCCCCGGGCTGTCCGCTCGGGCAAGGACAGCAGCGGGCTGCGCGTCCCAAGGGTGCGAGGCCACCGAGCCGGGCGAGGGGCGGCAGGTTAGGGCAGCCTGGCGGCCCCGGTGCCACCCTCGGAGAGGAGCTGCCGGGGATTTTTGTACGTTTGTGGCTGTGGGCCCCGCGGTGCTTGTCCCCATAGTAACGGCGCAGGCTGGCTCCGCGGCGCTCGGTGACATCCCCGCTCCCCGGGGGAAGCCAGGGACCTGCGCGGGGCCGATCCCAGCTCTCAGCCCGGGGACAGCTTTGCTGAGCCTCAGAGCGTGTCAGGCTCTCAGCGTGCCCCTGCAGCCCCAGGAAAGCCAGGAATGGGGCAGGTGTGGGGCGGGGGCAGCGCCTGGCTGGTGGCGGGTCCTTGTCCCCAGCCCCGCAGGGGATGTGCTGCGGCAGGGCCGGGCTGTGTGGGAAGCAGGAGCCCGGCTGCTGAGTGCGGCTGAGGCAGCGACCACAGAGGGGTTTTCCGGGCTCCAGAGAGCACCTGGGCACACGAGGTCAGGAGGCATCTGCAGCACGAGCTTTTTGAAGCCGGCAGCGAGGCAGAGGTGTTTTGAAGGAGACCGGCAGGACAGAGATCTCTGTTCAGATCCTGGAGCCGCTCGGAAGATGAGTCAAAGGATTCCTGAAACAATTAGAGCTGTGAGGTGCAGCAGCAGCAGCACATCCACCGTCAGCAGCTCTGCCAGGCGCCCTCGGCCAGCTGTTCGTGCTTTCCCTTTAATAAGGCACATTAGGCAATTTCCCATTTAAAAATGTTTATGGGAATATATAAATATTCGCTTATACAGAACTCGCCTGGCCCTCAGTGTGCAGAGTGGTGGCGAGAGTGACTGGAATTGTTATCAATCCATCGAGGGAGCGGGAGCTGGAGCCTTCAGCACGGCGAGAAGGGTGTCTCAGAGCCCCGGGGCTCCTCCCGGTGCCGGGGTGGGACACCTCGCTCCAAGGGACACAGTGCCCCGGCCAGCAGGGCTGCCAGCACAGGGCTGTGTCACATCCCTTGGTGCCAGGCACAGGCAGGGTTTGCCCTGTGTGATTTCACATCCCTCAGTGCCCAGGCACAGGCAGGGTTTGCCCTGTGTGATTTCGTGTCCCTTGGTGCCCAGGCACAGGCAGGGTTTGCCCTGTGTGATTTCAGGACCCTTGGTGCCCAGGCACAGGCAGGGTGGGCAGGGTTTCCCCTGTGTGATTTCACATCCCTCAGTGCCAGGCACAGGCAGGGTGGGCAGGGTTTGCCCTGTGTGATTTCACATCCCTCAGTGCCCAGGCACAGGCAGGGTTTGCCCTGTGTGATTTCACATCCCTCAGTGCCAGGCACAGGCAGGGTGGGCAGGGTTTGCCCTGTGTGATTTCACATCCC
>VZUI01083546.1:0-11285 GCA_013401135.1 Cettia cetti
GACCCCGCGCCGAGCGCCGGCAGCGCCGGGCGGGCTCCCCGCCGCCGCCGCCCCCCGCCCCGCGCCCGGGCGCCAATTAACCCAACAATTTTTTCCTCGTTAATTTCGGCGCGAGCCGCGGGGATGTGTTGCACAAAAAACCAGCGAGCCGCTGGGGCAGAAAGGAGGGCGGGAGGAGGGACCCGCCAGGAGGCTGCCGGCACCCAGCTCCGGCTGGCAGCCGGCGCCGGAAAGGCGCCTTTTTTCATATTTAAACCACGCGGAATATGTACATTTTTGATTCCTACTTACGCTTTCAGGGGGTTGTGAATGACAGTCGCCATTTTGCTACAATGTAACAGAATATTGTGTCTCGGAGTTCTAAAGGTTCGCTCAGGGGAAGCGGCCAGCCAATGGCAGCGCGGCATACCGGCCCGGCGGCCAATGGCGCGGCGGGGGCGGGGCCGGGGCGCTGCTAGTTATTAGGGGAGCTGTCAAAGCCCAGAGGTCACTCCCTCTCCCTGGAACCGGCGGCGAGCAGGTCTTAAAGGGGCAGCGCCGCCGCCGGGGCCGCCGCCGCGCCGGGGGGCACCCCCGGCTCCAGCGCGGCACTTCCCCGCCGCGCTCCGGCCCCAGCTCCGACGCGCCGCGCAGGGAGAGTGGAAGCCGGGCTCGCCCCTCGTCGCCTCGCACCGCCGCCGCTGCCCCCCTGTTTCCCAGGCGGCGTGCCCCGCCGGGGGAACGAGCCCGCGCCGCCCGCTCGCTCCGCACGCTGCCCAGAGCGTCTCTCCCGCGCTGCTTCCCTTTCTGCACGGCCGCGCTCCTCGCCAGGTCTCCGTGAGCCGCTGGTTCTGGCAGCGGCTTCAGGGCAGCGGCGCTCCCGCTCCCCCTCCCCCAGGAATTTCCCTCTCCCTGTCAGTCATCCCGGCCCGCAGCCCCTGCGCCCTTACATAACGCGCGGCGGCCGGACCGCCCGCCCGGCCCTACACAGCCCCGCTCCTCTCTCCCACAGAGCAACTTCTGGCGCGCCGGGAGCCGCGCCCCCGTCTCCGTCCGGCACAGGGAGCCGCGGGGGGAGAGCCCTGACCCGCGTTTCACCGGACACGCAGCCCTGCGATAAGACAGGAGCCGGAGGCTGGACCCCGGAGCGCGGTAGGGAGCAGGCAGAGCCCATTCCTGGGGAGGCAGCGAACTCCAGGAAGCCTGGGTTTACCTGCAACTAATTAAAGGAGCTTGCGAATGAATTATGGAACATGACCCAAGTGATTTAAGAGGTGTCAGTCCTGATCTCAACTCTCAGATCCTGATCTCACTCTCAGAAGTAAACTCAGTGAAGTTCACAAAATTGCTCCAGTGTAAATTAGGTGCCAACAAGAGCAGAATCAAACAAAGAAGGGTTCTCCTTGTCTGATACGTAATGTCAGCTTCGCCATCTCATACTTTTCTCCCACTCTCAAAGGTCCCGTCTCCCTTCAGGCATCCTCTATCCCTCTAAGAAACACCAACAAGCACCACCAAAACCAAGCCTGCATCCCCATTCTCTGCATCTACACATCCAGATGAAACTCAACTAAAGACAATTAAAACACACTACTGTCAAAGCAGTACAAGTGAGGAAACTAGAAAAACAATTTCATTCACAACTCAGTGAATAAAAGAATGGAAGTAGTGATATTTGTGAGATGTTAACAGAAGTAGAAATAGCAATTTTCCTGTGCTGAACTTGAAAAAGTAAAGATCACCAAAATCTCGGCTGCTCAACTATTTTACAAGATAAAACTTTCCAAGAACAGGGCAAAAGAAAAAGGAAGAGGAATGGAAAACAGAAAGAGTATAATTGTTACTCAGTGAGGACAGGCACACAAGTGTAATGCAGCAGTTTCCCGTCCATTAAAGATTCATCAGAAGTTTGCAAAAAAGTTAAATTTTAAGATGTGTCTAGGATGCCTCTTTCCAAAACATTGCCTATTCTAGCTACTAGGTCAACTTAGGTACTGTGCCAGGCTTATATCCCTGGAGGGAAGCATCTTTTCCATCAAAGCAATCTAAGCGATTTGGTTACAGGCACTGCTTAGGAGAAGTAAGCTTTCTGTCAGCTGGAGAGTTGCCAAGATGCTGAGATCTATCCCAAAACAGTTCTGGGAAGTAATCTTTAAGAACGTTTCCATTATCATATTACATTATATTATTTAATATTGTAGTGGACCAGGTGACATTGAATGCGACTTCAGACCCTCCTGCTCAGTACTCTCACCGCTCACAGGAAAAGCTAACCACAAACTGCCGACTTGTCAGAAGCACACAGTTGATGTGTGTGCTGCAAAGAAACAAACGGCACAGCACGCACCTCAACTGGCGACCACGGACTAGCAACCTACACCCCATCTGGCTACTATGAGGATTTCTGCTTAGGCTTTTCTTGTTGCTGTGATATTCGCTTAATGGCAAACACTTGAGCACTCACTGTAGGATGGGCAATATTCGCTTGTGGGATAATAATGATTTTGCTTCACACATAAGAAAAAAATAGCCTCGGACTGTATCACACTGCAGAACAGGAGACAGACTTGTGTTACTGAGAGAAGGTACCAAAATCCAGCCAAGCTCTAGAAAGCCCTGAGATTCTCTAATGCAAACTGGTGACATTTTCAGATAATTAAGAAACCCAGTTTGAGGTCATTTTTAGGAGTTTAGTGAGTCCCTCTGGTCCTGTTTTGCTGGATATATAGGCCCATTCCTGCTCTGCAGGCAAAGAGCTCTTGGTGCAGCTTGGCAGGGAGTGTATTGGAAAAAAGGGATGAAACCACACATGCTTCCCTGGCTGCTCCTGTTATTCAGATGTTGGGCCTTTATCAGCTACCAGCAAAAGCAACAAACAGTGAGAACAGGCACAGATGACCTTGGTTTGCTGATAGCTCTTTTCCCCGGCAGATCCCACGTTCCTGGCTTGGAGAACCAGTCAACAGCACTGCCTTGCTCAGAGGAATCTCCAGGACGCCCAAGGACAGAGCTGCCATATCAGAGCTGTGGGAAGTCTCCCCCATGGTAACAAAGACATGAGGCTTTGCTCACATGTCTGTATAATTTTCCCACAGTGTTTTTCATGTAGAATCCCACAACAGTTAGATGACCATTTTAGCTGAAGGAAAAGGCACAGAGCACTGACTGGCATTTTGCTTGTAATGAACTACACAGCTTGTTTACACGTCCACTATTTGCAAGCAGGGGGAACATCACAAACCTTTATTAATAAAAATTTCACACCACACCACAGTTACTTCAATTTTCACATATACACAGTCCATAATTGTAGATCATTTATGACCTAAATTTTAATTAATTTTTCTTCTGATTTTAGTGTACCATAAGTCACTAATCAGTAATGTTAATATTGTTTTACATCCTGAAGGACTAACAAAGCTGAAACACACTCAGTTACATATACGCTAAATCACAACTTCAGGACTTATACATTTGTACTTAGTTACTGTTTTATTCACACTCACCTGAAACACAGCAAAGTGGCTGCAAGAAAATATAAATAATTTAAAAGTATATGGCATAAAAAACCTCCTAGGTGGGCATATTCTTAAAAAAATATGCCTAGTGGGCATATTCTTAACAAGAGCTTGCCAAATGTTTGGACAGCCAACACATAAATTTTGAAAAAGGAAGGTAAGTTTTGACATAAATCTGTTGGGGTGACATCTATAGCATTAACACAAGTCCTAAGCATGGTGCATCTATAGGGTCAGAGTGAGCAGGGCTTTAGAAGAGAGTCCACCAGCTCAACTCCAGCCCCCCATACAGAACTGCAGCTTGTCTCTACCCAAGTAGAAGAAACACGGTGTCATATCTTCTCAGTGTATTGGGAAGTGTCATGTCTCATGGATCACGATGCTGCTCTCCTGATCCACCTCTCTTTCAAACATTTTTACTATTTACATAACACAAGCGCATTGATACTTTTTGTGAGGTCTCAGCAATATTCCTGTATACTCTGAACAGCCTTGTTTTAGCTACCAATATTTCAAACTGTGAAAGAATTTTTACCTTGTATTTATTATCTTCTGCTTTCCTTATCTTGTTAAGTTTCAATGTAGAGTTGCTGTTTTCTAGAGGAAGGGAAAGTTAGGTTATTATACATCCCTTAATTCTTGTGAATTGGAAAGTGAAACAAACTAGACACCGACATTAAAAGCCACAAATCTAATTTTGCTGTGGAGGGAAACACAAAAAACAGAGCTGAAAAAGAAGTGGCTTCTGGTAGATTAACAACTACTTAATATTCTCAGATATTTCCAGTGATCTACAATTTTCTTTTATTCATATATAATCATTTTTAAAATATCAGATTCATATAGGCCTAAATAAGACAGTGTGCTGTAATGTAGCTTGTTACAGCAAAACTGGGCCCCACATGCACAGATATCCTGCAAGAGGTTTGAAGCCTTAACCCCTTTTTATTTATTAAAGCTGTGCAGGCATCTCTCATACACTGTTTCTTGTCAGCCCTCCTCCTCCCTTTCTTTGATCTTTACCAATAGTTCCTTAGCTGAAAGAGGAGGAAAAGATATCAGAGTGTCAGTGTTAGAGACTCAACACCAGCCTTCTACAGACACATCACCTAAAAAGCTACGTAGTCAGCATAACAAAGATAACTATGGAGCTACACAGCATAAAAATTGGCGCCAACTATTCATTCTTCACAATTTTGGGAATAGCATTCATGAAAGGGACCTCAAATTTTTAGCTTTTTTGTAAAGCAATTTTGTTTCCTCTATAACTATAGCAACAATTATTGGATGTCTTTATTCTATCTTGATTTCAGGCCTGATTCTGTTACCCAGTTTTCTTTATTGTATGCACTATTCAGTTTTCTATCAAGTACACCTGAATTATTTGTATCTTGATGTCTGGAGTCAAGCCCCTTATTTTTTAATGTGATGTTCCAACAAAAATACATTTTAACACTGAAGAGGAGTCTCTATTAGAAAGAAGTACATGGAGGCCTCAATCTGAAGCTTTTAAAAATTTGGGGAGACAGAAGTTATGTAAGTTCCTGGAGTCTGGCTCAAGTCTGCCCCCAGTTTAACAAACAGCTGAAAATCTATTTAGTGAGGCTGCCAAAAGATTCTTTGTCATGCATTGTTTTTAAATTTCCCCAACAATAGAAAATAATGCTACAAACAAGCTGCTTCAAAAGGAGAGTACAAGTCTTTCTGGTAGCTACTGCAAAACCACAGTAATGGTAGGAAAAGGAATCTAATAAAAGACACATCCTTGGAAGAACACACATTTAGTAACTGTGGTTGCCTTCTCCTTGAGGGGAGTCATAGGTAAAATTTGAATGGGACAAAACTGAATTCCCATCAAGAAGCACATGATAGAAAGCACTTAAGAACAACTTGTCTAAATTTATTATGAAATTCCAACAGAGTTGGAATTCAGAGAGACAGGTCTGTCTGCCTTATTTCTTGAGCAACTACCTGGGGGAAAAAAGAAAAAAGTAAAAATAAAAGAAGAAAAACAATAAAGGAAAAGAATAAAGAAAAAAAAAGACTAAATTAAAAATTAAAGAATAAAGAAAAGGTGAACCCTTTGGGAGTCCTTTTCACTCTTTCCTGCATTAAAGATGGGAAAAAAAACCCCTGTTTTTATATTACACCTATCAATGGGATAGAGAGGTGGTACCTTGATTCATCTGCAATAATGCTCTCACCATCCTCTTACTCCTAGTGCAAGGATAAAATTGAGTTTCTAAGGGGACTCAAGGGAGCAGGTGGTATAATTTAGGGAACAATCAATAGATGATCTGACTCCCCATCAAAGTTTCTCATTGCTACTCAGAATGGAGTCCAGGGATACAGTCTACCTATGGGTTTAACCACCTTTAAACAAAAACTTCAAATGTGGTCCCAAAGGTGGTACAACATGACTTCCTCTTGCCCATGATGAGAAAATGGAGTGTAATACACCTTGCTAATCAATTTTATCTCTAATAAACCCAGAGCACACAATATAATTATGATTCTAAGACAGGTTTGAGGTTTGGATTGAGCATAATGAATAACACTCTACCTGAGAAAAACAAACTGCCACATTCATCCAAAGGAAGTGCTAACTTTGAATCTGCTGTTGATTTGAACTGCTTCACCTTTCCTTCCTTGCTGATGACACCATCTCAAAGAAAGGAATGAGACTTTGGCTGTGACTATCTGCTTACTTCACTATGGCTATTTTTTTGTAGCAGAGTAGGCAGAAGTGAGAGGTCCAGACACAGCTTAAATGTGATGACTGCAATTTTTTTTCTTTCAGTAGTCAAGCTTTCTTGTTTACAGAGTGAATTTTTGTCTTTGGAACAAACACTATCATAAATAGGCTACTTTTGTAGCACTGCAGGAGTTATACAGGTAACAACAAAACCAGTCTTTTTAACTACATGGAAAATTAGATTCAGCATGAAAATATCTCACCTGCTACTTTTTTTTTTTTAGTTCAATATTATTAGTAAATTGCTTTTAATTTCAAGGGGTTTTAAAAATAATTTTAATAACACCTTCAATGATTTCACCCCCTCTTCCATATAAATAGAAAAAAAATTATAGTATCACATTCTTTATTTTTTTCTTTCCTTGTATTTTGTTCCATTGTTTTCAAAACAATCTGAAACTTATAATATTTTTCCCTTTGTAAAAATTTAAAGCAAGAAAAATAAAAATCTGATGGAGTGGTTGCACTGGAAAAACATCCATATAAATAGCAGTTAAAAATTAGTAAGGGGATAAGAAGGCACTAGCTCATTTTATTGCATTGATTAGCCAAACACCAGAGGCAAATTGTAGTAAGGGGGAAATAAGTCTATTTTAGCTATGTCTTAAATCCTGCTAAATAGAAACAGCTTCAAAAGTGTCAAAATTTTTCTTCCATTTCCCATCGAACTTTATCTTGGTAGAGGAGAGAAACAACAGAAAGTTGTGGATAGACCTGCATAAAAGACCAGCTTAGGTCAACTTCAAAAGTTGATGACTGCAAAATTCAGTGAAATGCAGTACTGGTATAACATAAAATTATCCTGGGAACCCATCAGAGTAAGTTATTGCAGTCAATGTCACAATGAAGGCTGATTTACTTGCTCCCAAGTCTCTCCAACTGGAGCCTGTGGAAATAATCTGATATAAACTTCCCCAAGCCAAACCAGATCTCAGGTCCGAATCCAGAATAATTTTTCTGATACTTTTTAACAAAGATAACCACATTGGTAACATCCTTTACATAAAGCCAGCATTGCCACAGGCAGTGTGTTATTTGTTGAACTTGTTTGCCTCTTGCTTTTTAAGCAAAGGCGAATCAGCTTTGCTGTCAGGACACCTCCTTCAAATGCAGTAGCCACATCTCCAACAGGAAGCTCTGCCACAAAACTTTTGCTCTAGTCACTCTCTTAACACATCTAAGCCCTTGTGTCAAGTCTTCTACTGGCTCAGGCTTTTGCTAGAGTTGACAGGTCTTTGCTGACACTGGGACTCTGTGCTGCCTCAGCAGAAAGCACCTAAGAGGAACTTGTCAAAGTTTATTATGAAATCCCAAGCAATGTAAAAGGCTGATGGCACACTGCTTGATGCAAGGCCCAGACTTCTGCTCCCACTGATGATTCTTATTAGGCTGTTTCTAAGACTATCCGGTGGAGTCCTTGTGCCGTCCCAAGAAAGACTCCTAGTGCAAGATTACCAGGCATCTATATAGACACAGGGACAGATTCTCATCCTTCATGTGTATTACTGATATGGGCCAGTTTCCAGAGAGCCTAGATAGGCTATAGAGGCTCCAGCTTCCTAACCACTAAGCCCAGGAACCGCAGGCTCTTTCTCACAGTGCTACAAGTAGCACTCACAGATACATATTTAACCCATCTTGGGATCCCAGGCTGACAGGACAGAAAGGACTCCCACCCAAGAGCTGGGAGCAGAACACAAATCTAAAAACAACATCACCACACAAGACTCCACCAGGTCAATTGTGCCACATGCAGAAAATCCAAGTTCCCTGCTTTGCTATTCCTTCCAGTGTCTGCTTGTGATGGTGCTTTTCTTGTTTGTTTTAAAGGTCAAAAAACAGCTAGGAACATGCCAGCCTGTACGTTTGAAAAAAAAAAAAGGCACAAACATCTTCAGCATCAGAAAAAAAAAAAAAAAAAAAAAAACACACCAAAGAAACCTGTGAAAGAAAACCTTACAGCACTTAGAATATTTTGGCACTTGTCATGCCCAAGAATGATCAAGCACTACAGTTTTTAAAGTGGGCAAAACTTTGTAAAGCTGCATGTAAGATCAGTCACCTACTAAGAACAGTGTCTTACGTATGTTGAATTCTGCACTACTCGCAAAACCCACAGGGTTTGCCGATCTCACATGTAGCAGAATGTTTCCTCTCACCTGGTGTCTATGGCTAAAGTCCTTAAGAAATACTATTTTAAAGCACTAGAACAAGTCTGGTAGAAAAAAAAAAATCTACAAAGAATACTGCAACCATTGCTGATGCAACACTTCAGCTTGCAGAAAGTAAAATGGCATACCAAATTATTATCTGAGAAGGATTCTCCCTGCTTGGCTCCTGCAAGAATCAGCATCTCACTACAAAATGCAAGCAGTAGGAATCCAGCCTTCAGGAACCCTGTGCAACCAACAGCCACAAAAAGGTGCCTTATGATTGCTTACCCAGTTATGACACTTTAGAAATGCTATAGCAAGCATAACTGACCTGCAATCTTTTCCACTCCCCTTTGGCACTGCAACAGCTTCTTATCCTTTCCAAGCCATTGGCTAGTTTTTCTCCAAGTTCTTTTATTAAAACCTTTTATCTCCCCACACAGTAACAATTTCTCCTAGCAATCACGACCATCCACTCTCATCACTCTTCTAGACAGAGGCATCGGCCAAATCCACTTTGGGAGAAGGGGAAGGACAGCACAAACAGTTTGAGTTGTACTTGCATTTGTTATTGGAGAGAAGTGTTTATTGCTTGAGATCACTCTCATAATCAGACAAGCAATGGTTTCCCTTAGCCTATTTATATAATTGGAATAATTCACTAGCTAACACTTTTCCCAGCTAAATGCATGCCAACCTCCTGAAATGAATTCAAACTTCTGGAGCATGGAGGTTACACACCAAGGGTCAGTATGCAAAGCCTAGTGCCAGAGATATGCAGCTGTTTCCCTCACTCACACTCCCTCCTTCTGATTATTGAACATGAGTATCCCAGTTGTATTCCAGATACAAATGCAAGCACGTATATTCCAAAGCTGGGAGCTATTCCAAACTGGAGCGCTGGGAACATTCAAGTTTAGCCTGCTGGTTAGCATAGCACCCAGAATGCTGGAACCATAGGCATTCATTTTGAAGTTGCTGTATATTTGATTTCCTCTTCCCCACCCCAATATATACTCACTCACCAGCAAAGCTCTGTTTCCAGTCAAATTCTTACAAAAATATCATAAAAAACCTGCTTAAAGGCTTGTGGAAGCCCTATACCATTTTCAAAAAAGCATATCAAGAAAAGTAGACCCTAGTTCAGCAAAACACCAAGACATTTGTGTACACATAATCATTGATACCATTAATTTGCTAGAGGTGAACAATATTATTAAGTACCTTGTGGAAACGAGTCTGGGAAGAGAAGTCACACAGGTATCAGACAGGACCAGAAAATAATTTAAGAAGCAATGGCTGCTGAGACTTGGATATTACAAGGAAATTATCTAGATCCAGAGGATTGTATGACTAAGGCCAAGTCACTAAGTCTAAGAGCCCATAACAATAGGACACCTTGGAATAGCAGATTGGAGTATTTTAGAGTGCTGCAATATAGCCATGTGAGCCTCAACTCACATAGCCTAAATTCCACATGGGTCCCTGCGCCTAGTGTTTCATATTAGGTAACTCTCAGAGTTATTGGATCCAGGGGCCTAGCCTTAGTCTCCTTAAGGCTGAATGTTTGGGAATAGATGTTAAAAACAAACAGAAAAATCCCTGCCAGTCAGGTTGTGTTCCCATTTTTAATACGCAATTCTAACCTAAAGGCTTGGTTCTGCCAAAGTTGCCCTCAACAGGAGAAAGGGTTGTCCAACATCGTCACGATCAAATCCAGTTTATTCTGCCAGTAAGGCTTATTCTGCATTTATAGTGGTGTAAACTAAAGCAGAACATCGTCTAGGCTTATATAGAGCATTTAAAACATATATGTTGCTGTTCAGATCTTCTGTGCAAATTTTCATATACTGTTGTCAAAGTCAACCCAGAGGAATAAATAGTACTATCTAATATCAGTGTCAAGAGTCATGACCTGAAAAGAGTCAGCATTTCTTTAAACCCGTAAGTGCAGAATTTGGCCTAGATACAGAATTTCATTATGAAAGAATGGGCTTAATAAAAACAAAAAGACAGTTTAAAGGAAACCTGCTAAGAGCAATGTGCATGCAATTCTGTCCTGCTACACAGCCATTGCTTAATTAATCTGCTAACTCCCCAAACATACAATACGATACTGCGGGCGTGTCCGAATTATGACTCGATATGTATTACGTACGGTGAGCACCTCTGGGCGTGAGGCGTGTGAGGTCACGGAAAACCCTGCCCGGCATATTCCTGCCTCTTTACCCTTCCTCCTCCTCCTCCTCCTCCTCCTCGTCCCGCTCCTCCCGCGCAGCGCTCCCCGCCCCGCGCACCTGGGCCCGGCGGGCCCGGCCCCGGGGCGCCCCCGCGCGGCACTGCCGGGGCACTGCCGGGGCCGCGCTCACGGAAGTTTCAGCGTTTGAACAACCCCGGAGTTTCCAGCCGGGAGAGCGAACGAGAAGCCTTAAATTTACAGTCATAAGGTCGAGTGACTCCGTGCCTCCGTGGCCTCGAAGTTCTGACGACTCCGTACATTTGGTGCGAGGTATTTGGCTTTACAAATTTTCTGTAGGAAGCACCCGCAAACTGCCTGAGTCATGAAATCGGAAAGCTGCTGGGATGCAGCAACCAAACACTCCCACGGACTGCACCTGTATTTCTGCAGCATTTGTTCCTCGTTCGGCAGTCACACTTGCAGCAGGTGGTGGAGGGGGAGACCAGAGCACTTCTGCTCTGTGTATTTTCTCTGCTGAAGTACAAGAGCAGCAGGGCAGTGGGAGAAAGGATACCGTTTCCAGTTGCTGGGATGAATTCTAATGTAATCCAGCCAAAGGAGCAGAATTCAGGCTGTTAAGAAAACCTTTATTCTGGCACCTCCTAATTTTATTTTTTTTTTTTTTGGGGGGGGGGGGGAAA
>VZUI01083548.1:0-26450 GCA_013401135.1 Cettia cetti
CCGGTGCTGCAGCGCGCAGGGTGCCTGCAGCGCTGCCTGGGGCGGCGGCTGCGCCCCGCGCCCTCCGCGCACCGCGCCAGCCGCGCCGTGCGCCGCGACTTCGAGCGCAGGGAGCCCTACAACTACCTCCAGGTGGCCTTCTTCCAGGTGGGCACCTGCACCCCACGGGTGGGAGTTGCCACCTCCGGGGGTGCTGTCATGCGGGGCGGGCGGCCGGCGTGGCACGGCTCTCCTGGAGGGTGGCCGGGCAGCCGAGGGGGTGAGCGCCTTTCCCTGAGCCCCGAGAAGAGACAACCGAGAGGGAACCTTATTGATGCGCATAAATAATCTACGAGGGGGTTGCCAAGGGAATGGAGCCAGGTTCTTCTTACTGGTGCCAGCCACCGCAAGAGGCAACAGGCAGAAAGTGATGTGCAGGAAGTTCCACCTTTAGATGGAATATTAAGAAGAACTTCACTATGCGGGTGACCATGCACTGGAACAGATTGCCCAGAGAAGTTGTGGAATCTCCCTCACCGGAGACATTCCAAAACCATCTGGATGCAATCCGGTGCCGTGTGCTGTAGGACGGCCCTGCTTGTGCAGGGAGGTTGGAGCAGCTGACCCACAGTGGTCGCCTCCAGTCTGACCCGTTCTGTAACTCTGGTTCTGTGAACCCGGGAAGCAGCTGGGCTGGGGGGTGGAGGTGAAGAGCAGAGACCTGCAGGAGCATGACAGGCCTTGCTGCCTTTTCTCTGCAGCTGAAGAAGCTGGACCAGGCCGTGTCAGCCGCTCACACCTTCTTCGTCGCTAATCCCCAGCATCTCCAAATGCGGGAGGACATTGAGAAGTACCGGCGTATGTCAGGGGTGAAGGCAGACAGCTTCCAGGACCTGGAGGCCACGCCACACTGGGTGAGGGCTCAGTGCAGAGCCACGCATGAGCAGCTCTTATTCCACCCCAGGGACCGGTCTGGGACCCTGAGCTGTTCCCACACAAAGGCCATGGCTTGAGACAGGGCCCCCATACTCAGAATCATAGATTTAGCTTTGAAGGGACCTTTAATGATCACCTAATCCAAGTCCCCTGCTATAGGCAGGGACACCTTCCACTAGATCAGGTTGCTCAAAGCTCCATCCAACCTGGCCTTGGAGCAATTTGAGGGATGGGACATGCACAGTTTCTCTGGGCAACCTGCTTCAGTGTCTCACTACAGTCATCATAAAAGTCTCTTATCTCCAGTCTAACAAATACTCTATCTTCTATCAAAACACTTTTTCAGTTTAATACTGAAAAAGTATTGCCTTTCAGTTTAATACCACACAGGCCTTTGTGTCTGAAAGGCTGCAGAAAGATCTCCCTGCAGCCTTCTCTTCAAGGTGAGGACGTTTAAATCACTGCAAGCATGACAGAGTGACTTTTTGATGACAGTTATTTGGCTTAAGTCCAGGATTTGCTGTCACTGTGTGACTCTGCATGAGCAGGCAGGCCCCTGTATGTCACTGCCACCCTGTGAGTGATTCAGAAGTCTCGGGGCATCCTTTGGTGTTACCCACACTGATAAAGGGACCTGGATCTATCCTTCACAGGAAGCATATGAGACTGGTGTGCAGCACTATGATGCAGATGAGTACCTGCAGGCTGTGGCCAGGCTGGAGGAGTCACTCTCAGAGGCCCTGTCAGCACTGGAAGAGTGTCGTGCCCTGTGTGAAGGGCCTTGGGAGGATGAGGACGAGGAGGAGAAAATGCAACCTGGCCTGTATGAAGCCATTGCAGGTAGTTAGAGGCACAGAGGATTTGGTAGGAGGGTTGTGCTCCCCACACTGGGCACTTCTTGTCTCCCAGCACTCCTGTCTGGAAGAAGTGTGGGCCACTGCCTTTCTTGCTCCTCTCTCTTGCAGCCCATTATATTCAGGTTTTGAAGTGCAGGCAGCAGTGCGTCCTGGAAATTGCCACAAAGCCGGGGAGAATTTCTGCCACAGAAGATTTCATACCCTCTCATCTTGATTTACTGCAGTTTGCCTACAGCCAGGGTGAGCAAAACCACAAACCAGCAGCTTATGCTGTGGCACCCCTACGCTTGCCCTTTGCCTCTGATCCTGGAGGGCAACTTGTCTGGGGAAAAGTGGCACACTGACCTGAATGCCACCTCTACTTCTATTTGCCCCTTAACTCTTCCCAGAGCCTCTGTTCAAGACTGTGGCCACCTTGGGAGGTGTCCCTTGTGGTCTTCTTCAGTCTCATTGCCCAGGTTCTGCATTGGGAGGAGGCTGTTCCCATGTCTTTCCTCCAGCACACTTTTTCAGGACCTTGTTCCAACTCTTTGCTGGGTGTTTTTTACCCTCCTTTTCAGTATGTGGCTCCAGACCAGGCTCCCACTTTCTGCTTAGAGGCTACACATACATCTCCCCTCATCAGTGGTGTTCCTTCTGAGGCAGCCCTACCTGCCCTCGCTGAACTGATGGCTTGTCATAACACTGGTCATCCTGCCACTCTGTCACTTTCACACATCCCTCAGCCCTTCTTTTGCGTACCCCTGCTCCTCCCCACTCTGACACAGCTGTTTCTTATTTCCTCTGTCAGACCACTGGTAACACTTGTATCTCAAAGAAGCTGCTAGACCCCTCCTCTTGTCTGTTGCGTGAGGGAAGTGGGACTATCTCTCTTTCAAAATATACTTATTTTTAATGTGTTTCTTCTAAACCAGCTCCCAGTAAGTATTAAAGGCTTGCCTGTTCTGTACCAGGTTCATTCCCATGGTTGGGTGGAAGCCCTGCTAGGCGGGGGTTGACGTGTTCTTGGTGTAAGGCCAGCTGCCAGATCCTGACAGGACACTGGGTGCTGCTGGCCTCTACACATTTGCTGCTCAAGTCTTTCAGAGATGTGTGTGTTTGTTCTCTTCTGTCCCTGCCCAAGTTGGGAACCAGACACTGGCTGCTGAATGTGCTGCTTCCTACTTGCTCTTCTATCCCATGGATGAGCCCATGTTGGAACAAATGAAACGGTATCGCACAGAACTGGGAGAGGACACAGCTGTCACAGCCCGACAGGTACTTACAACTCCTGATCTGTCCTTTTTGGTCCTCCCCTGTCCCACAGGACAGGATCACAGTCCAAGAGACAAAAAGGGAAAGGTGTTTCACTGCAGACATGTGCCAAGGCCAGGACTGAAGATTACTTCTAGCCTGTCACAGTCAGTGTCCCTTCAGGACAAAAATGGGCTTTAATTGTGCACAGTGGGGTGATGGGACAGTCTTCTGCTCTGGACAGGGATGGGGTTGTCTTTTGTGAGGTGGTTGTTTGACAGTCTCTTTGCTTCCTTAGAGTATTCAGCATTATGTCCAGAGATCTTTGATGGAGAAGAAGTTGATTTATTATGCAGTGGAGCATCTAGGAGAAACTTTTAATGACCCTGTAAGTAATAGTATCATTTTAATCACAATCACAGTTGTCAGCATTAACTTTACTAGGCCATGATCCAGAAAGGATCAGATGCTGATGAGAAGGACCCCCAAGTCCTTATAAGGTGCATCCTTAAGGACTTTATGCTGCTCCAGGACTGAAGTTAATTTGGAATTGCTTCTGTAATCATATGCATTGGCTCAATTTGTCTGTCCTGAGAAGGGAGCCACAATGGTTGGTCTGATACTCACTGGAGAAGCAGTGCAAGGTTTGTTGTGTACTGAGCCACTTGTGTTTTTTTTCTACAGGATCTTTGGACTCCAGATGAGCTGATTCCTGAAAACCTAAAGGAGAAATACAGGTAAGATTGGACATGTCAGCTAGGACTTCAATATAAGTAGGGGTGGTACAATAAACAGTAATACATAGAGAAATGGGCACAAAAGGAACTGAAAGGATGTGAAATGCTATTGCAGAGGAGGGTTGGGCACAGCCCTGTGTACTGACAGCCCTGGTCTCTGTTTTTTCCTTGCTCCTGAGAGAGGATCAGGAGAAGCAAAAGCAGGAAACTCTGGATGTGGAAGAGAGGGAGAAGAGGGGTGAGTAAAAGAGCTTGAAGGAGTTCTTGGATGCAGTCAGCCATGGCTGTCTTCCGTCCTCAGACATTTGAATGCTAGCATAGATGCAGACTGACTTGAATGGCTCAGCAATCTTCTCACTGTTCTTTTCTTCCTCTTTGATGCATGTGTAATCTTGCAAACTCTTACTGCGTACATCTCTGGCATGCAAACTCAAAGGGCACTGTGGCTGGAGAAGCTGAGAACAGCCTGAGTGTGTGACAAGCCCATGGACGTGCAGATCCCTGCTCAGTGTGCCGGGAGTGACTACACCAAACCTGGTTCAGCTACACCAGCCCAACTTCAATCAACATTTTTCTGAGAGGGTCATAAAGGGAGGGGCCGGGAAATGGAAACTGAAAGCAGACAATGTAGCGTTGGCAAGTCTTTCCCTGAAAAACAGAAGTCCAAAGGGTTTGTGGCTGAATAATACAGACTGCAGTGCAGAGTTTGGGGTTCTTGCTGGTCCCCTATTCTTACATGTGGATAAGCGCCTCTTGAAGGGCTCTGTCTTGGATTCTTTGCTTAAAATGACTCCAAGTGGTTCTCTTCTGTGGCACATATGAGAGCAGAGTCTTCTAAGGTCCTGAGTGCCTTGGCATTCCTCATCATCCAGAGGTCAGAGGGGGTGGGGAAAAAAGGCCGAAGATCAAAAAGCTAAATCATCAGCCAATATCCAGTGCTTCTATTTCGGGATGAAGAAAGCAGAAAGATTCACCAGAGATAATTCTGGGATAAGATGCTGATGAAAGATGAATGAAAGGAGGGTTGATGGAGGTGTTTACCTGCTTCTTTTCTCCAGAGCCTTACTCCAGTAGGCTGGACCTGTTCTGCTGCTGCAACCCACAGTGCACTCAAGTTCCCCCCTGCTGCTCTCCCAGCAAGTCCCAAGTCTCTGCTGGCTCCTGAAGCACGTGCTGTAGGCCAGCTTCCCCAGCTGGTGCTCTGGTTCCCCTGAAGCATGTGAGGGGTCTGCGAGGAGTGGGCACTCCTGGGGAACTGTCCTGTCTTCTCAGAGAATGTATAGTGTCTCTCCACTTTCTTATCCAGGCTGGGGGTTGGTGTCTGAGGGATTCTTGTCCAAAGCTTGCTCATGCCTGTCTGTGCTTGCTTCTCAACAGGTCCTTTGCCTTTTGAGGGTATTGCTGTCACGATGGATGCCCAGCAGATGAACGGAACGCAGAGGGTTGTGTTTGACAGAGTGCTGACGGAGTCTGAGTGTAAGGACCTTCTCCGACTGACAAAGGTGGGGCCAGCATGCTGTAACTCCTGTGTGTGTGCTTTCCTCCTCAGCAGGCAGGGCAGTAGGGTTTCCATGGAGGAGAGGTGGCAGCCTGATGCATGTCATCTGTATCCTTGTATTCCAGGCAGCAGGGGAAGCAGGAGATGGATACCGAGCAAGACGGTCGCCTCACACCCCACATGAGAGATTTGAAGGGTTAACTGTTTTGAAGGCCATGCAGGTAAAACACATCTGTGAGTCTGCTGCTTTCTTAATTGTCCAGAAAGAGAGTTTGCCACCTGAGTGTTTTCTTCTGTGAATTGCACTCTGGGTGCTTTCATGAGTGTGCTGTCTCCCTCACAATACTTGTAGTCTCCTCTGACCAGCTTCCTCCTCAGTGAGTTCAGGGATGTTGTACATGGAGGGCTTGACAAGTGCTTGCTCTTCTGGGAGGCAGGGTTTTGGGACTGCTTGTCCCTGTGAGGTGGCCTTACAGACATGCTTAGTTTAGAGCTGGAGAATAAATTAAGGTAGAAGGAGCCTCTTGAGATCTCTAATTTGACCTCCACCTCCAGCATGTCTAATTCCAAGCCAGATGAAATCCCTCAATCCTTTGCATAGGCAGGTTCTGAACATTTCCAAGGGTGGGGATTCTCCAGCCTCTCTGGGCAGATTTTTTGGTGCTGTACCAGTCTTGCAAGGGTGAATTTTTTCTTCATATCTATCCAAAATTTCCCTTGCTGCAGCTTTTGTCTGCTGCCTCTTTTCAGTGTGTGTATCTGAGGAGACACTGCCTCCATCTCCTCTATAACCCCCTTTTGGGTGACAGGAGGCTGTACTTAAGTCTTCCTTTGGCCTTCTCTTCTCTAGACTGAAGAAATCTTCTGGCCTCCTTTTGTAAATCATGTGTTCCAACTTTCCTGCCATCTCAGCACTCTTCATTCAAGATTCACTTCAGTCTCCTAGTATCTCTTGTGTGGTGGGAGACCCAAAATGATGCAGCTTTCCAGATGTGCCTTCATGGACCAAGGAGAAGGAGATTATTGCTGTGCTGTACAGTTGTACTCCTGGGTTATATTTAAATGAGAAAATGTGTTCTTTTCTTGGCTGAGTGACCAGTGGACTTTACAAAGGTCTCTTCTTCTGTGCTGTGTACGTGTATCATCTCTTAGAGTGTCTTTGTAAGTATTGTAACAGACTTTTCACTTGTAGCTGGCCCAAAATGGGGACGTGGAATGGAGAGACGCCAAATTGCTTCTGCAGGCTAGTGAGAAATCTCGGAAAATCATCGAGTCCTATTTTACTCCTGGAAAGAAACTCCATTTTTCATTCACACACCTTGTGTGTCGCACAGCTATAGACGGTAAATAACCTTTCATCCTGTTAGTCCCTGTCTCCCAGAGAGCCTCCTCACTCCCAGCCATGTGCTCTCAGGAGACACATCCTCCCTTTATTCTCACTGTACCCCTTTCTCTCTGCTTTATTCTTTCTTGAAGTTGAAAATGCCCACATTCCTTATTGTATATTTTCAGGGGAACAGGAAGGTCGCATGGATCTTAGTCACCCTGTCCATGCTGATAATTGTCTCTTGGATCCTGAAGGGCAAGAGTGCTGGAAAGAACCTCCTGCCTATGTGTACAGGGACTACAGGTAAGAGCACCTGCAGTAGATCATGTGAAGATATCCCTGGCCCCATCAGAGGATGAGCTTAGCATATAGAAACTAGGTGATGGTTGGCTCAGAGCCATCCAGGACTGTAGTATCAGGCAGCAGGCTGCACCAGCAGCTTCAGAACAAGGTGTGAAACACCTTCCCTAGGCTGGGAAGAGCTGCCCTTTTTCCCTCCTTGCTTCGCACAGTCAGCTTTAACGGAGAGCAGAATGAGGCTGGGAGGCTGCACAGATTGGAACCATGATATCAAACTCTTATCTTGTGGGTCTGCCACAGTGCTACAGTCAGATGCCAGCCCTTTTTGCAGGCAGTTTCTTGTAGTCAAGTTCCATCTTTTGCAGAATTCTGTGCATTACAGGAAAGGGTTAGTCAAGCTCCTTGGATTCCTTTTGTTTGAGCAGTCAGTGTACTTCAGTGACTATTCTCTAAAGATTCACTGCAAATACTTTGCGTTGGTTTTTTTCCATTCCACGTGAGAGTTTATGTTTTTTCCAGCCTGTGGCAGGTTTTGTTACTCCTCGGTGAAAGAACCTGAAATAGTTTAATGGTTATGCCAGTTGTTGCACACTGCAGCCAGATGAGGTCAGTTCACTACAGCTGATTCCTCCTACTTGCCATCTCATCCCTGAGCAACCAGAAATTTTACTTGTCTTTTCTTTGAGTGGTAGCTATATCCAGAGCAGACATCTCTAAGCAGTATGATGAGGATATGGGACTTAGAGGGAATTTCATTATCATTGAGTTTTTTCCCTTTGGACACCTGTGTTTACTTGATATAACCAGATTATAAAGTTAGCAGACTTTGTCATGTAACCTGTTAGATCTCTGTCCCTCCTGTGAGAAAGCCATCCTGTCCCTTCATTGCTCCCTGGGTTCTCTGACTTCCACTTGAATGGATGGTAAAATACCTTCCCAGAATCTATGCCAGTGAGCTATTTTTGAGAGTATCCCTGTCCTCTTGCAACTTGAGTTGTGACTGCCCCACCAGCTCAAGGGCTGAGCTTTTACAGTGTCCTTTTGAAGGAAGTCCCTGTGTTCAAAACTTGCTGGATCTTTTCTGTGGATCTGTGCTAGGGCATTACTGATAATATTGAACAAAATTGGACCCAGGGACCCACAGGTTCTAGTGATGCTGACCTGGGTGCACTGTGCTCCTTTGGGTGCCAGTGGTGCACTGGTCCCTGTATGCTGTTCATGCTCATCTTCACCTTCTCTTTTTGTTACAAATTTCCCCCATTACTCCATTCTGAGTCCTTTTACCAGAGTCCAGACTGCTGAGGTTGAGCATGTAGTGTTTCCTTGGAAAATCCACTATTTTTAAAAACATTGTGTGGGTAGCCCAATCTGCTTTTGGTACCCCCATGTTACATTTTAAGACCATTTTCCATTTACTTCTTGTCCTCCAATTACCCTTCTCAGAAATGGAGTCTAAAGCAGACTATTGAGGTCAGGATAACACTGTTTATGCTTCAGCCATTATCCCTACCTTCCTGTCCCTTTGGACGTGTGAGAGCTGTCCTTGCTTTTCTCCACTCATGTCACCACCCTGGCTTCACAGCCTTATTAAAACCCTATGGCAGAAGAGCTACAACTTCCTGGGTTTCAGGGCTGGTAATCCTCTCACTGCCTTTATGTCCTTAACATTGCTTCTGCAACCATAGTGTTGATTTGTGTTTTTTCCTCTCAGTCCCATTAATTAGGAGCCTCTGTTGTTCCTCTGATGATTTCTATCAGCATCTTAATTGAATACCAAGAGGAACCTGAGTAGTTTGTGGTCCATTCTTTCACCTTCTTGACTGTGGTCTCACCTGGGCTGTACAGTGCCCTCACTACTTCTCTTTTTGTAACTTTAGTAAAGAACTTTCTTGGTTTAAATTTTTTTTCCACATGCACCAGGCCTCTTTTTGACCATTCTAATTCTAATGTTACCCTGAAATTCCTTGGCTGTTAAGACATGGCTTTCTTTGCTGATCAGTCTCCTCTTCCAGGAGTTGGATTATTCCCAACCTTGAAACATAAACAACAGGTTAGAAACAAGGTCTATCAAGCCTAGGGCATTGTCACAGCAGTGCCACAGATGCATGCCGCAGGGGATTAAGAACAAACCAAAATAAAAAGGACAAGCGTGCAGAGCTAATTCCCTGGCATACTATCCCAGCCTCCTGTGGCTTGCAGCTCAGGGACTCCCCTGAGCTAGGCACTGCTGTATTTAACACCCTCAGATGGATTCCCCTGCTAACTGGTCTACTTGCTTTTGAACCTATGACAAGGAGTGTGGGGAACACCTGGGAGGAATAAGCGTCACCGTCCGTATGTACTCTTTCTTCTTGTCCACAGTGGCATTCTCTACCTCAATGATGACTTCCAAGGTGGGGGCCTTTTCTTCACTGAAATGGACACTGTGACTGTCACAGTAAGTCTGGGACTGGCCAAAAGAGGGAGAGAGGTCTGAGGGTGAGACTTAGTCTGGGCAGGAGGAAACTGGTTGGTTATTGGATCCCACCACTCCAAAAACAATCCATTGTGGGTGCAGTGGCAGATTCAAATAAGGGCAGCTAAAGGCAAATTGAGGCAAATCTCAGACAGAGGAGAGTTTGACTATTTCCTAGCTGAGATTTTCCAGGCTCTTTCAGTCTGTGGGTGTCTGTGACCTTTGTTGTCCCACTGATTCTCTCCGTCCCTCTCCAAGGCCTGCCTTGCTCATAGACTGGCTGTAGATGCCTAGCAGCTCTCTGCTCTTCCACGTTCCCAGAGGGTGTCACCTCTGTAGAAGGACTGTGTACTCCAGAGCAGGGGTCTGCTGGCTTCATGGTCTCTTGTCTCTCTCCTGGCAGGCTGAGGTGCATCCCAAATGTGGGAGGCTGGTGGCCTTCAGCTCTGGCAAGGAGAACCCCCACGGCGTGTGGGCCGTGAGCCGTGGAAGGCGCTGCGCCATTGCCCTCTGGTACACACACTCCCGGGAGCATGCTGAGCAGGTGAAGGGCCATGCTGAAGAAACAAATCCCTCCAAGTGAGATCAAATCCCACTGAGGAACAGCTTTTGGGCTTTCCCCTGGGGCAGCAGCTGGGAGTTGTCCTCTGACATGGTAGAGGGGCCAGCCTGTGATGGGTCCTGCAAAGGGGGATTGGGCTCTGGAGCGGTTGGGCGGATGTGTTTTGTCGAGACCCCAGCAGGGAGGATTCACATAATTTCTGTCTCCATGGCTGCAGGAACGGGTGAAGGCAGAGGAGCTGATGGAGCAGAGGGCTGTGGAGCAGGACCAGCCTGATGGAGATAAACATCAAGGAACTGATCGCAGCATCAGATCCTCCTCAGAGCCTCGTGCTCCCAGCCGTGCAACCAAGCCTGTGGAGCAGAGTCAGAAGCCTGGCTTGGACAGGAAGCAGCACCCCAAGGTGCTACGGGCCAGAGATGAGTTCTGAATGCGCGGGGCCCTGTGGACTGTTGCACACCATGGCCTGGCAGGTCACAGGGACTGGGACCACGGAGGCCTGGAGCAGTGTATTAGTGTGGTAGAGCTGTAGTGATGGGGAGGGGTGCAGCTTTCTTCTCTGCGGTGTCCCAGCAGCTGAAAAACGGGCGAAGGGCACGCTGTGGAAGTCAGTGACAGCAGGAACTCTCTTCACTGTCTCACTGTGTTTGTCTCACTCAGAAGTAAGAAGACAAGGTCTTCTCAGCCCACTCTTCTCAGTGACAAGTGCTTGGCCATCCAGGGCTAAATCTGAGAGGTGGAGGAGGAGCCTGGAGTCTTTCAGCAAGGGCTCGCTCACATTCAGGAGCTCAAAACTAAAGCCTTCAAATTTCCTAAGCACCTGCAAACTCCAGAACCTTGCAAAGTGACCTGAGACAGGAAAGGTGAGGGACTGTGAATATATGGAATAAAAGCCAAATGCTGGACACAGATACTGATGGGAGCTTGAGTCGGTATACCAGGGAGATGTGCACACTTGTTTCTGATTGAAATTTAATTAACAAATGATGGGGTGGGATTGAGCCCTCACTGAAAGATGACAAAGTATTTGCCCAGATGTCAGCTACTTCCAGTAAGGGATAGCAAGAGAGAAAGTCAGCTGTGACGTGGCTAACATGGAAAGGATGAGAAGTGTGTTTAAGAAAAAGCACTGTACACTCACATTTCCCTGTAGCAAGACCTCTCGGGTTTTTTTGGTTTTCATTTTTCCCCCTCTCCATGCACTAAATTGTCCCTGAAAGCAGAAGAGAGATTTTGTTTATCATTTTCCACCCTGATAGAAAGACAATCTGCTGTCACTGCGCAGGGGATTAGTGTCCCGAGATGGGATTATATTGTAGCCAAATAGGAATTGAATGGGGTGGATATGGAGTATCTAAAAGAGCAGTGACCCTTTTCCTGGGAAGCAGTAGATCAAGAGATCAATCTGTGGTCATGACATACTCAAGCCTTGATGAGTTGTGTGTGGGGACCCCAAGTGCAGTTCCAATGGAAGAAATCTGTAGAGCCAGGGCCAGTGGTGTAAGAGGTGGGTGGGTGATCCCCTTGTCACTGTTGGCACAGGGCCTCTGCTCCATGGAAAGGGAAGTCCTTCCTCAATCTGAATCCTGACACTTCGTAACACGCAGGCTTGGGAAACCTGTGTTGGCAACTCTTTTTGCTTCCCATTCTCCCCAGGGTCAAAGGAAAAAGTTTGGTTGTGTGCATTTCAAATTTCCCTGGCGAGGGACTGTCACATCCCAGCGCCCACAGGTCCATCCCAATGATTTGTGGGGAGTGCTGGGTGGTTCCTGTTTGATGAGGACGTGGTGGGGGGTGAGGGGTCAGTGTCCACATCTCTGGCTTGCCTTGCCCAAGGGTGGCCTGGGTGATTAGACTGATGGCCTCCTGACGTCAGATGAGATCCGTTAAAAGGTATTTATCTCAGGCTTGGGCCAAAGCCGCGGGAGAGATTAAAAGAGATTGAGGCCAAGATAATCCCCTCGCAGCATCCCACTAAAGTGGCTGCCAAAAGGCATGCCACCAAATCTTTTGCCACCCCTGGCCCCTGTGCCCAGTGCTGTTTTCCCCATCCAGAGCCCCATCTGCAGCCAAGAGAGGGTGTGGTGGCCCTGCCATTGGTTTTCCCTTTGCAGGCCCTCTATGGTGGCATCATCCCTCTTTCCTCCCTGCCCAGGACACAAGTGGCATACTGTCCCTGGGAAAACAGGAATTGCTGTGACTGTGAGGTACAGCAAGCCCGGCCCTGGTGGCTGGTAATCCTAGGCTGTTCTGGCTAATCTTCACTTTATTAGTTTGTTGCTGATATAAACAGAGGGAGTCAAATCCGCCTGGGATTGTTTCTTTCCCTTCAGGAGCAGTGTGCTACTCTCTCTTTTCACCCCTCCCCATCCACCTGCTTTGCATTACGTCCCAATCCGATTTCCCCAAGTCTCTGGTGTCTGATTTAATTTGCCTGACGCTGCTCCTGGAATCGGCCCTCCCCCAACCCCTCCCGTCCACAGCCTTCCAGCTCCCCATGGGGAGATCAGTCCTGGGAGAGGCTGAGGAGCAGAGAGGGAGCAAGGGACTCGCTGGGTGCACAAACGGGACTGACTGGAGACTGCAGAGGTACAAGGGACTTCTGGACAGCGAGGAGCCATTCTCAGCAAGGGAGGCAGGCTGTGAGGGTCACATCCAGGGGGGACTGCCACCCACCTTGCTCTACAGATCCCGGTAAGTTTGCCACCTTGTCATGCCCGAGGTCACCTTGGTGAACCTGGCATTTGGGACCCTGAGTTTCTTGGAGTGTTTCTGTGGGGAGCCTTTGAACAAGGGCTCATCCCATCAGAGGATGTGGGAGGGTAAGATCATGGAAAAATGAGTTTCGGTTAGCACTGGGCTGTCTTTACAGTGATGAGGAGGCTTTGCTGGGATGGGGTTGCTTGTTCTCCACTTGACAGGTAAATCTCACCAGTTTCCAGAGGGTAACACCTCCCCTGAGCGACCTGGCACTCACTGCCTGTACACAGCCCTGCACTCCCAGTGCACCCTGTGCACACCTCTTTGCAGCTGGCCACTGTTCTGGGTGGACAAGGAGCCCTCAGAAAGCAAGGAGCAGAGCAGGGTAATTTTACCCTGACCTTTGATCTCTATCACAGGAGAGAGGGATCATCTCTGTATCCGGCTCTGCAAGGAGCCCAGGGTCACCAGGGCGAGCCTGCAAAGCTAGCCAGGGATTACACAGAGACCCAGGGATGCTGCCTATTCACATGGAGTCCTTCTTCTTGCACTTTTCCCTTTTCCGTTCACAGCCCTCTCCCAACATTTCACAGAGTGACCATTCCTGCAGTGTGGGGGAAACTACCCAGGAACAGATAATAAGAGGGTTCACCTTGCCTCTTTTTCCCACCCATTACTTGCACCCTTATGCCCACCAGGGAGTGATGATGCAGGTGACTTGGAGGGACAGCCCCCAGGGAGAAAGACGGGCCACCTCCATGGCATTGTGCAAGGGATATGGCCACTGCTCTGAAAGGTCAGGGTGTGGCAGCAAAAGGCAGAAGTTGGATGATTCCAGATGCCCCTCCGTCTTGCACCACAGCAGAGGTATTTGATCTGCTGTGAGCTGACACCAAAGGACTCAGGATGGGTTTGGTTGCCCACAGACAGGAGTGCTGCAGCAAGAAATTTGTTAGAAAAGGCAGGAGGGGAAAGAACTGTCATGTTGGAGAGCAGAAGAAGTGAAATGTGATTCCAAAAAGCAAGAGCTGTGAACAGGGGTGGCATGAACCGACCAAGCCCAGGCTCTGTTTGTCTGTGCCATGCTTGCTCCTTGGTGGTGCTTACAGGAAGCAAAACTCTGGAACAGTGCTGGTGCCAGGGTCCTCCTCTCAGTAGCTGTGCTGAGAGTGGTGAATTGTTTCTTTCAAAGATACCTAAGAACTTGGTTTCCTCTACTGCTTAGCATTCACCTGAAAGAGCCCTTACCTCCAGGAAGCACCAAGTGGGCACCATTTAGAAGCCCTTCCCATTAAAACTAGCCTGGGAGCCACCATGAGCAACTGTGAGCTGATCCTTAGATCCACAAGAAATGCGTATCCCTAAGCTCCTGCTGGTCAAGACAGGAACATGCCTTGGCCCAAGTCCATTTCCCCTTCCTCTGTTCTTCCCCCATCCCTAAATTCACATGACTGTAATGACCTGCTCTTCTGCACACCTGCCCTGGTCCTCCTGGGAGGCAGCTGCACTATGCTGGGGATCGGGTAACTCCCTCTCCACAAATTGCCCTGGGACGTGACGGATGGAGGCGACAGGCAAAGATGGAGCTATTATTATCACTCATCTGTGGCTCCTTGTCCTTCTGAGGCTGAGAACAATTCCCAACTTCATTTGGAGTGTTCTCTCAGAGGGATTTAAAGGTTCGGACACAGTCCTGAGCTGCACCTTCTCTATATTTAGCCCTTTTTATCCGTCCTTGATATCCTGACCCTGCTGTTTGATCTGCCTATGGCTCCAAAAGCCCCTCATCTGGTTGTGCAGCTTTACAGAGCAGTGAACTGGCATTCCCTTGCTAGTGCCAGAGTTGAGAAACTACTGGAGAAGGGAAGAGAGTGGTAAAAAAGCAGGAACAATAAAAGGAAGACTAGGCTCGGACAAGTAATGAGGAGGATGTGTACAGCCTGATTCACCTGGAGCAGAGATTGGAAGGAAGGGAGAACAAGGTTCCCATCTCTGTGCAGGTTTGGGTGGGCAAAACCAGAAGTCTACAAAGAAAAAATTAGGGCAGATGGATGGACATTGATCTCAGCCAAAGGTGTATGAAATAACAGCCTGAAGAACTTGGGAACTAAGCAAAGGAGGCTAGAAGGAGAGTCAGAAGGAGGGGGTTACCTAGCAGAAAAAGGCAATCCAGTGCTTAGGATTGATGGATCAGTCCTAAGGAATACTGGGGAAGGGCAAAGTGGGGGCCACAATGGTAGGGCTGGAAGTTCAGGTGTGCCACTTGTAGGGCCATAAGCTGTGACCAGAGCTGGGTGGAGCCTTGCAGCCTCACTGTACACTGAAACTGAGGGGCAAACACCACAGGATAAGGATATGCAGCCTCTGACTGAAAGCTGCAAGGCCTTCCCCAGCATCTCCCCACTCTGTCAGTCACCTGAGAGGTGGAGTGGAATGCCAGCCTTTTCCCAAAGGAGGAGAAGCACATGAATGTGGGCTTTCATGGCCAGGGTCAGTCAATGAGGTGCAAATGTGCATCCTTGCTGGGAGGAGCCCCTTCATTGCTGCTCTGTTGGAATGAAAGAATAAAAACCGGTAGGATGGGCCCAGCTCAGGAACTGCTCTGCTCCTATCCTTTGGTGTGCCGTGGCTGTGGCACGTTCCTCTGGGCCCTGACTGTGCTGCCCTGGGCTGCCCTCCTGCTCCCTCACCGTTTGCTCCACAGCCCCATCCAGTGCATGGGCAGTGAGCAGGGAGGAGTCAGCAGTGCTGTGGCTCTATCCAGCCTTGCAGGCAGCAGGCACAAGTCTCTGTCTGCAAAGTATAACCTGGAATAGCTTCCTGCTGAGATTGCCTCCCAGGAGCTAGGGGAAATCTGTATCTTGTTCTTTTTCCTACACTCAAAGCCATGCCTCAGGAATCATTGAACAAGCGAAAACCCACTGTGCCTGGGTGATCAAAGGAAAGCCATGGAGACATTCAAGGGAAGGAACTCTTAAAGGAAACTCAAAGTGTTCTATCAAGCAACAAGCAAAGGTGGGACTTGGGAGCTGTCTGCATGTGCTTGCCCACAGCAAGAGAGCAAGCCTGGCATGGAAAGACTCAAAGCCTCCCGGACCAGAGGAAATGAGGCCTTCAGGCAGCAGGGATGGAACTGATGTGACCCACCGAGACTAGGAGAAATTCTGCAGATGCTGCTGGAACATTTCTTGAGCAACACCTGGAGGACATCTGGACACTCACCTCTATCCAGGTGAAATGTTGCAGCAATTAAAGATCACGTTTGTCTACAAAAGTGGTTGGTGCTAGAATTACTGGTGAAGATTTAAGTGTACATAACAAGAAAGAGAGAACAAAACAGAGATGTTGTATAATGATACAGTGCACCTGCACATTGAATATGGATTACAATTCTGGTTCCCTGCTCTCCCTGCACAAACATCTCATCTCTGCTGTGTAAACAACTGAAAAATGCTCGTAGAACAACAGAGATAATAGGATGCAACCGCTTACACAGGAGGAATGACTAAGTTTGCTCTGCAGTCTGGAAAAGAGATGGGTATGACAAAGATATACAAAATACCAAGTGATGCAGAGGTGAATAGAGACCAGCTATTTGCTGATTCTTCCAACTCAAAATATAGCTACTGTCAAGTGGAGCTAGTGCCACTGGGAAGTGACAGAAGCAGGAACTTCTTTGCAGAGTCTGCCACCCAGCTGTGAAAGTCATCACTATGGGGTAGTAAGGAGGCTGGACTTGCCATGGGCACAAAGATGGTGTGGGCAAATGCACAGAAGAAAACTTCATCTGGGACTTGCATACAGCAATGCTTCTCTACCTTTGGCATTCAGTGGATGTCAGTGAAAATCTGAGGCTGGGCAAGTAGGAGATGCATCCCTATCCGCTCATGTTATTCTTAGATCCTTCCCTAGGCTTCCGCCTTTCTTTTTATTTTATTTTGGTTGGTTTGTTTGTTGATTTGGTTTTGGCTTGGTTTGGTTTTTGATGTGAAACTGGAAGGAAACCCTGAGAGAACACCTCAACAGCCCCATAGATTTCCAGGGTGGTCAGAGAGTTAGTGGGTCCTGCCTGGTGAGGCTTTGCTTAGGACAAATGGTAGGAAATAACCAGTGGGCTCCCCTCATCAAGTTTCTTCCTCCTGGAGTTGAGATGAACAGCTTGGCCATGAGCAGGGAGAAGCTGATGAAGAGGACCCAGGGCTTGGAATGGAGAGGTTAGAAATTAGCAGACAAGTGTGGCCAGAACCTCAGCAAGAGGCTCTGGAGTTCTTTAGCTTCTGCATGTGTATGTGTAAGCAGGATCCAAGGCAAAATGGACTTTTGACCAGTCCCAGCACATCCTACCTAAATGCTAAGGGCTGTGGCCAGATACAGCATGACATTACTGAGAATTCAGCCAAGAAATGGTCACCAATCCTTTATCAGAGGTACCTACATTTCCATAGCTGAGCAGTCGCATTAGTGTCCTGTCTAACTCACACCTCTCTCCTTTGGTTTGTCTCCCCAGAATCCAGGCTGCCCCACGTGGAGGAGCCACCCCTAGGTCAGAAAGATGGGGGAAATGGAACAGATGAAGCAGGAGGCTGAGCAGCTGAAGAAGCAGATTGCGGTAATGCTGGCAACAGTCATGAAACTGCAGAGAGCACATCTACCTCCCCACTGCATGCCCAAACTTTCCTCCTCAGCCACAAGCTGGAGTTGGGCTTTCTCCATCTACATACCTGGAGCCCTCTGCAGCTCTCCACAGCCTTTTAAATGCTAATGGAGATCTTCATACCACGGTGGGGGGAAGAGTAGCAAGGGAAGAGAGAGAAGAGGGGACAGGGGTCCCAAGAGTGTAGTGAATCCACAGGAGCTAATCTTTCTGTGAGCCAGCTGGTGTTCTGTCACGTGGGAGAGTCTGTGGAATGGGTGTAGCACAGGCAACTGGATGCTGAGCAAATTTTGGCTCTCCTTCCTGACCTTTGACTGGTGTCAAGGTGTCCTAATCACAGACAAAGATCCTCCTGTGCTGCCACAGTCCAAACACAGCAAAGCCACAGTTCCAACTTCTAGCAACCCTCAGACTGTGATCCCAAATTTCACTTATTGCCTTCCCCACATGTTTCCAATCTGCCTCATCTGCTCTTGTCTCTTCTCCAGGATGCCCGGAAAGCCTGTGCAGACACAACGCTTGCTCAGGTAAGGGACAGGGGTGGCTGGGCAAGCTGGCACCTCTCTGAGGGGGCTTTTGTCCAGTCAGGAAGGAGTTAAGAGGCAGAGGTGTGGGAAGCAGTAAAGCTCCTGGTAGTCAGAGATAAATTCTTTCTCTCCCACCACTCTTTCTTCAGATTGTGTCCGGAGTGGAGGTTGTTGGGCGCATCCAGATGCGGACCCGAAGGACCCTGCGGGGACACCTGGCCAAGATCTACGCCTTGCACTGGTCCACAGACTCCAAGTGAGAGGGCTGCTGCTGCTCTGCTGGGTGCAGGACAGCACGGGGGTGTGGTGGGCAGGAAGGCTCTGATGGGAAGAAAGCTACTAACACGATGTTGTTCCTTTCTCACAGACTCATGGTCAGTGCCTCACAAGACGGGAAACTGATTGTGTGGGACACATACACAACTAACAAGGTAGGAGTCAGGTGGCTGCAAACTGGGATGCTGGGTCCCTTCGGAGCTGGTGCCCTTGGCCTGTTCTCTCTGCTGCCAGGAGTCCTGACACGGTTTCTGGTCCTCCCAGGTTCATGCCATCCCTTTGCGTTCCTCCTGGGTCATGACCTGTGCCTATGCCCCCTCTGGCAATTTTGTGGCCTGTGGAGGCCTTGACAACATGTGCTCCATCTACAGTCTCAAGTCTCGTGAAGGCAACGTCAAAGTGAGCAGGGAACTCTCAGCCCATACAGGTGTGTGCACTGCCTGCCTGCAACTGGGTGTCCCCTGCTTCCAAACTTCACCCTTCTATCCCTGCCCCTTTTCTCACATTTGCTTGTTCCCACTTCCCAGGATACCTCTCCTGCTGCCGATTTCTTGATGACAACAATATTGTGACTAGCTCTGGAGATACCACATGGTGAGTGCTCTCTCCTGCATCCTAGTGACATGATCTCTGCTCTTAGCACAGCAACAAGTACAGTCTCCTTCTGCTCTTCAGCACTCCACTACCTAAGGAAGAATTGCTCCTACACAGGAAGCCCACATGGAGCACCTTAGGAAGCTTGATCCATTCTCCCTCCCTTGGCAGAACAGATGCTTCTTTTCCCAGCTGAGGCCAGGTCAAGCAGTAGGGATCATGTCAACCTGATCTCACAAAGAACAGTGTCATTTATACCAAGACAGAAAATGTTTTAATTTTATGTGGAGCATGCATACATTCTCCACTTCTCCAGTCTTGTCCTCTGTGCAAGGGACACTGCAGAGGCAGTGCCAGGATCTTTTGGTTCCTGGTTCTCAGGGATTGCCGTGCTGTGACTCTGAACAGTCCTGAGTCTTTATTCACCCCACCCCATCCCACTACCTGCTTTGGAAGAACCTCTTGACCAAGGACAGGTGGCATTTCCATCAGAGATCAGGGTTACACAGGGTTTGTTTGCTTGCCTGTGGTGTGGCATCCCACTGAACAAGAGCTTTGCATCTTACAAGCGTGGACACAGAAGACCTTTTTCAGCTGTTTGCTATTTTTTGCTCTTTGTATCCCTCTTACCGTCTCTCAGTATTCCCTTCAGCTGTTACGCTTATGGCAATATGCCAAACCTCACACACCCCCAGCCTTAGTCTAACTCTGCTTTGGCAAAAGCATAGCCAACAACAGCTGTGAAGATAACTCCTGTTGTATACAGCTGACTCCAGGGATGCTCTCACCCACTTTCCCATGCTGTAGTCACTTTTGTTTGTGAGTGGGACAGCTCTTCAGCCTGGCTGTAGTTCTGCTCTGCCCTGAGACGTTCTCTCCTCTCCTCCCCCTCCTGCAGCGCGCTCTGGGACATCGAGACGGGGCAGCAGAAGACTGTGTTCATTGGTCACACTGGAGACTGCATGAGCTTGGCCGTCTCCCCTGACTTCAAACTCTTCATCTCTGGGGCTTGTGATGCTACTGCCAAACTGTGGGACGTGCGGGAGGGCTCCTGCCGTCAGACCTTCTCGGGGCACGAGTCCGACATCAACGCCATCTCCGTACGTATGCTGTCTGCACGGTGCCAGGGAGGAAATGGGGGCTGGAACAGCTCCAAAACAGCCTTGGGACAAGGTTGAAAGAAGCTGTCACAGTCATAAGGGTAACAAGGGTCTTAGACCTTGGGCCCTTGATCCAGGCTGAAGCAGGGACTGCCCAAGCTCACTGAAGTTTGGGGGAGGGTCTTACCAGGCACCAAAGAATCCAAGTCTTGGGCAGGTAGCACACCATGGTCTATGGATCTGAGCACCCCGACACAGGTGCTGATGCAGCTCTGCTAGCAGCAGCTCTTGTGAGCTGTGGTTCAGGCATGGTCCAGCAGCCCTGGTGCAAGACACAAGTGGGGCAGCAGGAATACCTAAACTCACCTGAGACAGAAGAGGTGGGGTTGGGACTTGGGATCACCGGGACATCTTCTGAGGATTAAATTTTCATGGGAGGCAGCTCAGACATTTGGGAGAAAGCACCTCCCTCAGAGCTGCAGAGATGGCAGGACAAGAAACATGCCAGACTAATTCTTGTAGATAACCAAATGAGCCTGCCAGCTTCCTGCAGTCTGCTTCTCAAACCAGCCTCCACTGACGTCAATTAGTAAAGCCTTTCTCAGTTGTCCCACAGCTACCTTGCCAGCCACGTGGTTTTCTGCCTTACCTGCTCCTGAGGAGCCCTTTATTTACTCCTCAGAGCAAAACCACAGAAAACAAGCAGGTATGAGAAGGCTGGGATATGAGGATTGGACAGAGGAAGGCTCTGGTAGCTGGAATTATGTCAGACCTCAGATGGGGGATAATGGGTGGACACTTGTGAAGGCTCAACCCAACAGCTGGAGTTAAAATAATCCTTCCTCAAGCACTGAGATATCTTGCAACAGCTCCAGCCCCTTAGGCCATTTGTTTTCTTGGAGTGGAAGGGGTTTTTTAGGCCTTACGAGAAGTATCGGTCTCCCCCTTCAGCAGACTCAAATTTTATGATCCAGTGTCTGGTCCCACCAGGCTTTGCTGCCTCCATGGCTTCCTGGTGGTTAGCAGGGGGGTGACAAGTTGAGGAATTCCATTGGGATCAGAGGAAAACCTCATTAAGACATGGCGTGTGCCCTCCCTAGTTCTTCCCTAACGGCGAAGCCATCTGCACCGGCTCTGACGATGCCACCTGCCGCCTCTTTGACCTGCGGGCAGACCAGGAGCTCATCGTGTACTCCCACGAGACCATCATCTGTGGGATCACCTCCATCGCCCTCTCCCGCAGCGGGAGGCTCCTCTTTGCTGGGTATGATGACTTCAACTGCAACATCTGGGACTCCCTGAAAGCAGAGCGCGTGGGTGAGTGCCTCCTTGAGGTCCCTCTTTCACTCCCTGCAAGGCCTCCTGTCCCTGCCTTAGGGAGAAGAGGGCACTTATTTTTCCTAACAGGAAGACATCCCATACTGACTGAAACCCAACAAAGCTCCCTTGCACTTAGGGAACACACCAGAACCAGGACAACTCTCACTGGCGTAGAAGAGCTGTTGGTTTTAATGTTAAGGAAATCAAGCCTTCAAACAACATTGTTTCAAGCAGGACAAGAAGGGCCCTATTAACTAAAACTGCTCACAACCACCAATAGAACATCCTACTTTCTCCTAGTCAGCCGCTTGCCAGTTCCAGGTACTCACAGTGCCACTTGGCGGCCAGGAAGCAAGCCAAGCGTGCACCTGGGCTTCCATCCAACATCTTTGGGTACTCTGTGATGCTCATACGCAGAACACGCAACATTTTTCTTTCAGATGCAGCCGCTTACCCTCTGAAAAGTCATGAAACACAGCCCACCAACGGCATTGCTGTTTCTCAGCCTTATCTAGGAGCCCATCCTATCTTAGTCTTACCATCACTCCAGGGTGAAGGCAGTTGTATGAGCATTCAGCCGGCCATACCTTCCCAAGCAGCCTTTGGCCAGGCCCGTGGGTAGTGGTTGTACAGAAGTTTGTTCCATGTGCAGACTGTAAGAGGTTGTGCAGGAAGAGACAGGGCCTGCGAGGCGTGTCCTCAGCAGGACCAGCCCCGTCGCCTCTCATGGGCCCCCTTCACTCCCTGACCTCTCTTCTTTCCCACACAGGAATCCTTTCTGGCCACGACAACAGAGTGAGCTGCCTGGGGGTGACAGCAGATGGCATGGCTGTTGCCACTGGCTCCTGGGACAGTTTCCTCAAGATTTGGAACTGAGGATGCCAGCAGAGAGGAGAAGAGCAGCAGAAGCACGGCCCATGCAAAACATCATCAGATGAGCACAACAGAGCCCACCTACCACTCCCACTTGTCTCTAGACACAGGTCACTTGTAGGAGTCTCCCAGAGTAAAAGGGAAAGGAGATCAGGGAGAAGAAGCAGGGGAGCAGGAGCACATGCACTGGCCCTTCTCTCCACCTCTAAACAGCCCCAGCAGTTTCCAGCCTTGTGCAGGCTTGAAGACCTGTACTTTATGTCTCAGGACTTTGCAGTAGAATTCAGACAGCCTGCACCTCCCTTCAAACACCTCTATCCACACTGATACCCATCGTCTTCCTTCAGAGGATCCCTCATGCAACACTCAGCCCAGACTAAGCTCCCTCCCTGCTTTAACTCTGCCTAACTTCTCTGTGCAGCTGTCCTGTATCCATGCAGACAGCCCCAGACACACTCTGGGTTTGAGATTTCTATGGCATCACCTCAAACATAAAGCTAGTGTAAATTTGGCTCATTTCCATGGGGGAACACTTAGCTTGAGTCCTGTCTATGCATAAAGGGGGGAAATGCAGCCTTCAGACCTGCAATAGCAGGGAATATATTCTTTTCTTAGTTCAAGTCTTATCTATGCAGAAATGGCAGAAAGATAGCCTCAAGACCTGCCAGAAGATCAGGGAATATTGTATTTATTCTTATTTATTGTCTGTTTCTTGCTGTTCCTTTCCTCTTTGCCTCATTCCTGCATTGTATGGTGACCCTATCTAACCAGTAGCCTTCAGCCCATGTTTTCAAGTCTGTTTAGTTCTTCATAGCCCAGGCAAATAAAGAAAGCTCACAGAAGCACTGCAGGCTGTGTTCTTTCCAGCATTGCAATGAGCTACTGCAAACATAACTCCTTTCCTGTGAATATTGCCTGCTGATCTCAACCAGCCAACACCTCATCCACAGACCTTGCTTTAGCTCACAGTCCCCAGGAAAGGGTGCTCCTCACACGTTTTATTTGAGAGGCTGAATTTGGGAGAGTGAGCTGAAAGTGCATCCTTTAAAAGCTTGGATATTTTAGCTCAGTTGCAGGATACAGCCATTTTATTCAGCCCCTATTCCACTTGTTGGCTCAGTGCAACCGCTTGGGGGTCCCAAGGCTCTGCTAGGGAGAGCTGGAGAACAACACGGTCAATATTAATGGATGATACTCTCACATTATTTTGGATCTCACCCTCACAACAGACCCTTACTTAACTCAGTTTCAGGTCAGTGTAGGAGCAGTACAACTCCAGAGGTGACACTGGATATACATCAGTTTCCCGCAGGGAGCTGCAGCTTCCCAGATCACACTGTTATACATGGATTCAAGGCCATACCCTTCAGCATGCTCCAGGAAAGGGACAAGGCAGTTTTAAGGCTAAGTGGAAAGCTATTTGTTCCTGAACCCTTGTCCCCCCAAAAAATATTGTGCTGGGCAAGCAAGCATAATATCAGGACATACAGTCAGCAAAGGTTGAACACTAATTTATTTACTAGCGATAAAAACTCTATGGAAAAATCAATACAGCTGATATACAATAAAAGAGAAAGTCTGTGCTGTACATAAGACATGACAAGCTAGGAAGAGGAGGGAGAGATTTTTCCCCAACAGGGATAGGTGAGAAATGTGACACTGCTTTGGGGTTTCAATCTATAGTAGGATTTCTCCCCACTAGAAAATTCTTAAAACATAGGAGCAAATTTATAGCAAGATGCTGAAAAAAGAAGTGTCTAGTTCTCCACAAAAGGACACTGTTGGTTCTCTTTGTTCAGGTCACTCCAAGCACAGTTCCCAGATTTAAGGCTCCTGCTCAGATCTGCTTCCTTCTTCTCCCCAAGGTTCTCTCCTAACACGTGCCTCTTGCCCTAGAGAAATAAAAACCCCAAACACAGAGTATAAAACACAAGTTAATTGAAAGCTAGTTAATTCTCAGCAGAATACATAGTCTATTTTTAGGCCATTCAGCTTGGACTCTCTTGTGACAATGTACGAGAGTGACTTTTTTCTACAGCCTAAAGAGAAAGAATGCACTGAAATGGGCAATTTCATGGTAAGGCCAAAGACAGACATTGAACAACACTCGGAGGCATTTACTGACAAGACTAACCCACAGAAAAACACTTGTGAAGTTACTAATCTCTACAGGTCTAGGAGGCCACAATTCTAAACTGGGACCCTACAAGATACAGAACATGAAGGATTTGGCTTTTTTTTTTTTTCCAGCTCAATCTCCCTCCCTCAGTATGACCCATGAGGTTTTACCTGGCGAGGGGCAGGAGCACTGGGAGAATTATCATCTCGTAGAATGCTGAGGGGAGAGCGGCCAGTTCCTCCAGGTGTCGCCATCAATTTGTTGTTGGGCTTGTGTCTTATGGGCTTGCTCACTAGTTGACAAAAGGAAACACAGCAGTGCATCATGACAAGGCTCAAAGGTCCTGGACTTCAAATGCCTCCTGGCCTTTATCAAAGACTTACCCAAGGGCTTTGAGGCAAAGGGATCACAGAAAGGTTGGTGTTGGAAGTGAACTCTAGAGGACCTACTCCAGCAGGGCCACCTAAAGGACATTGTCCAGGACCACGTCCAGGTCAGGATCTCTAAGGATAGAGATCATCCTGCAACCTGCTCCAGTGCTTGGTCACCCTCACAGTGAAAAAAAAAAAAAAGTGTTTCCTGTATACCATTCTGCTCCCTTTGCCTCTGGTCCCGTCACTGGGCACCACTGAAAAGAGCCTATCTCTCCCTTCCTTACACCCTTCCTTCAGGTATTTGTATCTGTTAATAAGATACCCCCGAGCGTTTTTCTCTCCGGGTTGAACAGTCCCAGCTGTTCTGCTCAGCACAGAGCTTTCTGAAGCACAGCCTGTATCAAATCCTCTCAGCACTGCCCAGCCGTAGCAGAGCTGTGCTGCCCACACTTGCTCCATAGCTCTTCCCAAGAAGAAATTATAAGGTCTCTCTGGACAGGTCTCCACAGTCATAAACCCATCTCAGGGAGGGGAAGAGTTCTTGTATACCTCCTGATTTTGAATACAGGTTGAAAACAATTTCTCAACGGACAGAAATCGGTTCCATAACGCAACAGTTCCCAAAGGGGTCCCCGGCTGCAGAGGCTCCAGAAGGTGGGACACAGCCGAACTGGGAGGTAGGGACAGGCTCTGACGGTGAGCAAGCCTGGAGAAGGCACCCGAACCAGATGGTGCCGAGAGCCCCCACGTGCTCACAGCCCCTGCCGCGCAGCTCTCCGGGCACACGGAGCCCTGTCAGCCCCCACCGAGCACTCACCCGAGGAGGAGCCGTGCCCGGCAGGGCGGCCGGGCCGGGCCGTGCTGGGAGAGGGCGGCCTCTCCGCCTCTTCGCCCGCGGGCGGCGAGCTCCGCCGGGCCGGCTCCTCGGCGGGACCAGCCGCTCCCGGAGGCGCCGGCTCCGGAGCCGCGGCCTCGGCTACAAAGGCCTCGCTGAGCTGCTTCACCAGGCGGTCCACGCTGTCTGCCGGGAAAGCAGAGGGACGGGGTGAGCCTCTACGTCAGGCACCCCTCAACCCACCCACCCACGGCGGCTTCACTTACCACTCGACACAGCTCTCATGGGCGTGCGGGAGATGCCGGGCGTGGGCGACCGTGGGTCCCGCTCCTGGCCGATGCCCGCCGGCGGCTCCTCGGGGCTGAGCTGCGGGCTGCCCGCCGGGGAGCTCACCACCTGCGGAGAGGGCAGCCGTGGGGGCGGCGGGCCGGAGCCACGAGAGGGGAAGCGGCGGCGGGAGGGCGCCTACCTCGATGGGGGTGCGCAGGATGCCGGCGGTGGGCGAGCGGGGGTCGCTGACGTGCGCCAAGTGCTTGTTGCGGGGCGCGGCCGGGGTGGCGGGGGCGCTGCCGGAGACCCCCATGGCGGCGGCGGCCGCACTGCGGCCCTGCTCCGCCGGACGTGCCGTTCGAATCTCCCGCGCGCCGGGCGGTGCCGTCGCCCATTGGCCGCTCCGTGGGGGCGGGGCTCAGCGCGCCCGCCCATCTCCCCGCCCCGCCAGCCCGTCGGCTCCGCAGTCCCCGCCCGTCACGTCCCGCCTCGCCCCGCTGTCAATCTTCGGGGACAGACTCGCCCCCTTGCCCTCTGTACGTCGCTATTGGTCGAGGAGCCCGAGACCACCTCCCGCGATGGCCGAAGGGCAATTGCGATTGGGCGAGCCGGAGGGTCGGCACGGCGAGTCCGGCCTCTAGCCTCTCTGCCGATTGGCTAGGACCCGCCTGACCACGATGGGCAGCGATTGGGCGGGGCGGGGCTGTGGGCGGTGCCGCGGTGAGCCGCTGTCATGGCGGAGCTGAGCGAGGCGCTGCTGTCGGTGTTGCCGTCCATCCGGGTGCCCAAGGCCGGCGACCGCGTCCACAAGGACGAGTGCGCCTTCTCCTTCGACACGCCGGTAAGCGCGCCCCGCCGCCGCCCCGCCCGCCTGCCCGGGCTGCTCCCGCCGCGGCCGGCGCCCACCCCGCCGCCGGCCGGGGC
>VZUI01083565.1:0-134683 GCA_013401135.1 Cettia cetti
GACATGCAAATTTTAGGAATCCGAAATAGAGCTAAAAAAAAAAAAAAAAAAAACCAAAAAACCAACCAAACAAAAACCCCACCATTTTTACGTGGCACTGAATTGTGGCTTACATTTCTGATGTAAAAAGAAAAAAAAAATTGCCTTGCTCCAAATGTGTTTGTGCTGACAGCTCTATCAAAAAGCTGTTAAAACCTGCAGAATGCTTTAAAAGCTGTTGGAAGAAACACCATTTCCATTTAATTGTGTATGTTTATGGAGGGGTTTTTATAAGCTTTGTCACTCCTGCTATTTCAGCAGAACTCCCCCCTGACTGCACGGATCTCGTGCTGTACCTGGAATCTGCAGCACCTCTCAGTGGTCCTCTGTCATCTAAAAACTTCCTAAATGCCCACAGAGAGATAAAGGGGACTCTATTACATAAAGTGGGCAAAGGAACCGTTTCCCAGGGCTGGAGTGCCATTTCTGGTATGATTTGTCTCTCCATTCCAGTACACAGCAAGTTCTTGCTGCAGCTACAATTTCAACTGGCAAAGGGAGCTGAAGGACTTGCCTATTTCTAGGAGCATGGAGGATTAAGTCACTTGAAAGGCTGAGAGACGGTTCTGTGAGGGAGCTGCCTGCTGTATCCCTCATCAGAAATGCAGCTCTCCAGCTTCCAGCCTTATTTGCACACATACACAAATTAAGTTAGATTTGCCAAAAGAATACTGTGATACTGAGTAATATGCACCTTAAATTTTAAATGGAATTGCTTCCTATACCCATGTTTGCCTTAACACTGTAAATACGGAAGGGTGTAACCCTTAACAGGCTCTTATCAGTTAACTACATAGAAATAAGAAACAGTTACTGAGTTTTTGAAAGTATTGACTCAGCAGTTTACTACAAGAGATGACTTGGCTGTGCTGAAAGAAAAGAGTGGGGAAAAAAAAAAGAGTTCTGTGTAGGCAGTTGGCTCTCACTTATGCTCCTTTTAAGACTCTACATGCCAAATTCAGTGTGCTGTGAGGAAGAACATAGTCAGTTTGCTTCCCCTCCCTCCCCTTCATATAACAAAATGGTGAATTATTTATGCAGTATCTGCTTTCCAGATTTTTGAATATCAGTTAAGGCTTTTGCCAATAAGTAATAAAAAATAAAAAAAAACCCCAAAACACAAAACATCATTGGTTTTTACAGGCCAAAGCATTGAGCATGCTATAATAAAACACATTTTATCATCTGGTGAGCCTGATGTCACAAAAAACACACGTGAGCCATTTCCACTGAATTAAACAAGACCCTTCCCTTGACTTCTTGCTCACACAAGCTTGCCAAACTGGAACTTCAAGATTTCATGCACAAGACTTATGGAACATATGGGCCTGGCTGGTCACAAGGAAAAAGGAATTGGAGAATGAGAACTTGTCCCTTTATATCCAGGAGAGTTTCACCAACACTGGCAAAACAGCAGGGTATGAAATTAGAAATGACATTTTATTTACAGAAATGTGTGTTTCCATCTTTGCTTTCTCTTCCCCACTATTTCTAAACTCCTGACCATAAAAGCACCCAATACTGAGCTTATTATCGATGATTATTATTAGACTGTAGAGCCGAAATCTTGGGTACCTTGTTTTCTGGAAACACTTCTACTGTCCCCCAGCCATTCCTAAACATCTCTAAAAATCACTGCCTGAAGTCTTGCAAACCATTAAACCAGGTTTAGGTTCAGCCCAGATCCTTGAAGGAAGCACAGTTCCAGGTAATGTCCTAATTACCTCATGAGATCCTGCACACAACCATGTTTTGACCTGAATGGTTTACAAGCTTTTAAGCACAGACTGAATTTCAAAACTGAGCCAGAAACAGACACATTTCTTATCTGTGGCACCTTCAGAAAGGGCTTACCTCTAGTGAGTGCAGTAACAGCACTAGAAAAGCCAGAGAAAGGAAGCTGTGGGAATTTGGACAACAAACAAGTGACATGGAACACTGGGACAGCAAGGAAGAACAGGAATACCATGACACAGCTAAACAGAACAGCTTTTTTTCTAGGCAGGAAAAAGGAAATAATCTTATGGTAAACCCTGGATTTGTTTAAACACTTTGATTGACAGCAAGGATGGGAAATATCTCAGAAGAGTTTTGCAATATTGAACTCAATGTGTTGCTTTTTTTAAAATCCTAATGAAACCACCCAATCATCAGTGTGTAATAGATACAGATAAAGCCAGTGTTCCACATCACCACAGTTTCTTTAGAGCCTTTGAAGCCACGCACCTTTGATCTGAGGCAAGTGATAAATGTGTTATGTTTTAAGCGGATTATTACATGTTCTGTTTAACACAATGGTGGGTCTGAGCTGGCACAGTCATGGTGCAATGAGGAAATAACCTGGATGGACCAGTCACAAAAAAACAGAGGCATCTGCTCCGTGCCTTTCAGATAAACAGGTGCCTGGGTGCCTAAGAGTTTCTAGAGTCATGACCAATAACACCCACCCAGCCTGGGAGATGAAGGACTCGACACAAACTATTTGCAGAGTAGAAGCCTTGCCTTTGTATTTCCAAGTACCAGTGTGAGGAAGTGCGGCTTGTAAATATTTCCCAGCACAATGAGACAGGACCCAAAGGCAACAAACCTTCTTCCAAGGGGCTCTTTCCAACAGAAATGAGCCAAACCTGGGGTATTTGTTAGAAATCCTTTCTAATTTTGGGACACAAAAATGGAATGCCCATTCAGGAGCTGAATCTTTCATTACAAGGTCTTAATACAAGGCCCAGTTTCAGTCAAAGGCAGAAAGACCGTCCTAAACTTGGCTACCTGAGGTTTTGTCTGAGCAGACCAGATTTCCACAGCTCTAATAAAAACAGCTGTCAGACACTTCCAGTCCTCCAATTTGGAATTCTACTTCCTGCCCATTAGTGGTTCTGAATCCCTTAATTTTTCATAAACATTAACCAGACATGTTTCATTGTTTAAGAAGAGGTTGGCTCAAAATGTGTTCTAAACTGATCTCACAATATTTGTGTGGGTTTGTTTCGTTGGGTTTTTTTTAACTTCTTACTCTAAATAACCAGCAGTGTGCTTGTGTTTCTAGATTTAAAGAAAGAATGCCATGGCTGGATTCATCTGAAGGCAACAAAAGCAGCAGACAAGTGTACTTTAAAGTAGTTAGGGTAGCAAGCTTTTAAAAAAAAAATAAATTAAAAAAAACCCCAAAAACCCCACTTACTTTCTGTTCTAATGCCCTGGGTTGGATTTTATGGCCCTCACTCATAAACCAATAAATCTGACGCCATTCCTTTATCTCTTATATCTGCCCCTAAAAACAATTCTAAGCTATGAAGCCTCCATGAGCTCTTTCCTAGTATCAGTACCTTTGCCTGCAGCTCAGCACAGTACAGTTACCTGCCCAAAAAGTGACAAGCAGGCTGTAAAGGACTGATAATAAACACAAAATAATTGCCCACAGTGGCAGACTAGTGGCATATTTGTTAACAATACTGTACAAACAGCCACTCAAACCACAGAGCTGCCAAAGTGGAAGAAGCAAACAAAAAAAAGTGATTATCAATTGTCCAGTGAAAGGTATCAACTGCAGGGAATCATGGGAATGTAAACCCAAGCGTGCTCATTCCAAGGTCTAAAATGTTTGGTTGAATGCCTGCTTGGGATTTTTTTTTTTTTTTTTTTTTTTTTTTTTGGTGCTAGGAAAATGGAGGGGAGGGAAATGTAAAATACCATCCTCTTGCTATCCTAATCATATTTCTCAATGTTGTCAGTGCTTAGAGGCTGCCTGGAACACTTCTGTCATTGGGGAAGACCCTTCATGGAATAAAGGAACTGTACAAATTCTCCCTTCTGGTCTGTGTTTGGCCTCCCTTTTTTTTTTTTATAGGGAGAGCAGTAACTTTTGGTGGATGCATTGTTGCCTCTTATTGCATATCTCTTCCTGCAGAATAAATCACTTTCTGAAAAAACCCTTGGCCCACAATACCCAGCTCCTTAAGCTGCCATAATAGAACACAGTAGCAATTTAGCTATATATGAGTAGTTATGATATCCTTATTTCTAGGATTAATATTATTGAGCAAATTAATGTGAGCCATAAAATGCTACTATCAGAATAAAATAAACTTACTTTCATACCTAAAAGCCAGCGCCAACACTTATGCAGTTAAATGGACTTTCTAATCAGCACATTGTGAACAGCTTTTATCTTAACCTAGCAATAAATGCTTCTGATGTGCAGTTTTCCCTTATTCTATAAAGAGAACAGTGTACAAAAGCTTAAACTCAGCTAAGTATCTTTCCCATTGCTGCTAAGTTATACCTAATTCTGTCCTCTATTTTCCTAACTCAGACTATGGTAATTCAGCTTTTTTTTTTTTTTTTTCTTTGTAATTCAACATTAAATATTCCCCAATAATTGCATTTAACAGTAATGTTTGTAATTTGGGATAAAACCCAACACACTTCTAATCTAGGGCTCCCTTGAGGTCTTGATGCAGGGATGAAGAGGTTTATAAACTGCCTGGAGCAGCTTTAAGAGCATTCTCAACAAGAGAACCCTTTCTCCTCTTCCTGGGTGACCACAGAGAAGCACAAGTGTTCAGAATTCCTTTGGGACTTGGGAATTATTCACGTGGGATCTTCCAATAGGTAGAGGAGGAAAAAAAAAACCTCTCAGTTCATACTCTGTTCTCTCAATAGCAGAGGGTCTGATAAAGCCAGGTGCTCCACAACTCCTACAAGCAGTTGAGCACCACTAAACACAAGCATCTTAAAAGTGCAGCTCAGATGGGACCATTTTTAGTTCCCCATCACTGAGAGCTCGGCAGCTGCTCTGGATTTCTGCAGGATATTGGTTGTGAGGATCTGGAGATTGTGAGATGTGTAACTACCGTGTTACAGAGATACTTCTTACACCTCCAAACCATAAAATGCTAAGGAGCAATTCTTTGACCCTGTACCAGCACAGATTGTGGCCTTTAAAATAATAAACAACAGCACAATAGCACAGAAACAGCTCATAAAATTAGGCTATTCCCTTTCATACCTCATATTTGTACAATTATACTACATGAGTTCTGAAAAATCTCACATAGTTCTGCAGTGTCTAGATTTCCACTAGTGGGATTTGGACACGTATTCCGGCCCTTTCATCAGCAATAAGGAAACTGAATGTTCCCTGGTAATCAGCTCAGTACAGTCGATATTTAACCCACAGACAATGTATTGCAGCAAAGCCTAAATTTTTAACCTTGAGAAGGCGGCAAGCTCTGTGAGCTGACCCTGCTGAGGGCAGGCAGAAGCCAGGGAGGCTCCTTGTAGATGAGGGGTGGAGACACACTTCATCTTCTAATGAGAGAAAAATTCAACAAATCTGACCCACTGCTGAAGCTACAAATAAGGAAAATCATCAGGCTGCGCCCAAAATTATGGATACAGATTGTACACAGCGTTTAAAGATGAAACTGCAACACCCACAGGCATCAGCTTCATCCCTTTTTTTGGAAATGCTTCAACAACAAGGATAGGCATAAAGACAAGAGTAAGTCAAACTGCTTTGCACTGCAGGGAGGTTCCTTTCTTTTTACTCACTCCAGACAGTGGCAAACACATAAGTGAGAGAGAAAGAGGTATCAGCTCCCACTAGGCTGCAGTGCAAGGGCTCTGATGTGAGCACATCCCTGTGTGATCTTATCTGGACACATACATCCATCCCCAAAGGATGTCATTCAGAGACACTATCTGACATCAAGCAACAACATAAATATGGTCAGAACAGAACAATCCACGTGCCTGCAATAAGATGGTTGAATTCTAATACATTCCAATGTTTTCATTTCAGCATCCAGAAAGGACTTTGCCATAAAGCCTCGACATGCCATTGGTTTGTACAGTTGTATTTGTACTCTCTCTGAAGTTGCTCAAAGCAGATGAGACTTACATAGTGTAACAACATTTAAAACTAAGCTAAATCTGGTGATGTGAAAAGGGTTTTATTTGCTTTTATTTTAAAGGTAGACATTCCCTACTTCTGTTTAAACAGAGCCGATGGGGCACCACTTTGAGACAGAAAATACAGGCTGAAGGAGGAAGCACCCTAATCATTGTCAATTTATGTTTCTGCAACAGCAAAAAGTCTGATAGGAGAAAAAGTGCTTGAATACTGACCAAAACAGCAAAGTGAATTATTTTTAATTCTTTATATATTTGGTTCTGTTATTATAAACTTTGTGCATCTGCCTAGCTTTAAACACACGAAAATTAACAGGTGAAAAAGAAAAAAATTACATTTGAGGATCTGGATAGACTAGGAAGTTGCTGGGAAATGAAGTTTACCCGTAAAATCACTGTAGATTTGTACTTCAGATGTGTCTCTGCTTGGTCACTTACCACCAAATCTCACTTGAATTAAAACTCCTTTGAGTAAAACACTAATGGTTTCTTTAATTAATCTTTAATTTCACTAATTACCTTCTTTAAAGTTAACCCCTACACACATATTTTCATCCACAACATTTCAAAGCCATGCCATGGGGCAACCTGAAGGTGGCTGCAGTAGTCTCCCAGAAAGGCCAGGAGCGTGCCAGCTGTGACTCCAAGCATCCTGTCACCTGAGAGCACAAGCCTTGTGTTTCCCTGTGTGGCAAAAGCAGTTGCTCAGGCTCTCCAGCAGGGGAGTTTGTGTATGAACACATTTTGCAAATATGTGTCATTTCTCACCTGGGAGTGAGGTTTGGTGGTAGGAGACCAGGGCCAGGAATTCCCCATCCAAGTACAGGCTCGGTCAAAGCCTTGCCAGGTTATTTGTTCTACTTCTTGCTTCTTTTTAACATTACCATTGATAGTCATTTTATGGTCTAGTAGGATTTGAATGGTAGTGTTAAACTAACCTCAGATACACAAAAATACAATAACTTAGGTTATTGCTAAAACTTAAGTATATTTTAAATTTACAAGAGAGCCAACAATGAGCTAGGCAGGCAAGCACATACCTTTGCAAAAGCCACACCAATTCAGTCATGTTCCAAAGCAGCTCCATGCAGTGGGCCATAATGGCATCAATCATGCACTCCCAGCACAGCTAAAGTCCAACAGCAACTTGCTGAGTAAAGGATGGGATGTGCATAGCACAATTCCTGTCACAACTTATCCAAATGCTTTCCAGGGTCCATTTCACGGCAGGGAAAACAGACAAGAAAAAACTGATTTTTTTCAAGGTCTGGCAGTATCAGAGGCTGGCCTAGATTTCCAGAGGTCTACCCTAAGCCACAGCTGGAACTCAGAAACTTTCTGTAGCCTAAAACTTTGGGCATGAATTCTGAAAGTTGCCTCCACCCCTCCTCAAGAACAGTCCACTCAGCCTTCCTTCCTAGAAAAGAGGTAATTAAAAACACACTTATTACCAGTGATGGGAAATAACTACCAGGTGAGATTACTTCCTACAGAGGACATGGTTCTCTTAGCAAGCCCAAAAGCAGCCAGCAAAAAGAGCTTGTGGCTCAGTGTTAGCAATTTTCTATCTGTGATGCAAATCAATACTATTACATAATTAATACCTGAGTTATTCCCGTGCACTCCACTGGTTTTGTTTGTTCCCTTTGAAGTGAATTCTCTCACCCTGATGCTAAAGCAGCCAAGACAATAAATGCTGCGAATCAGCTTCTAAGGGAATGGGGCACCTTTCCTCACAAATAGAGTGCAGTATGGATTCCCTTCACGAATATGGGATTTCCTTTTAAAGTCACAGAACCTTTCAGCTTTTAATGGCTGGTGCTGGTGCTGCTCAGGTTCCTTTTGTGATTTGTACCTCAAGGACACAGAGCCCTGTGCACCACCAGCTTCTTTTCCTGTTTTTTCACCCCTCATTATCAATCTGTGTAAATAAGATGCACAGCATCTGCTGGTTAATAAACAAACTCTTACTTTGATTGCACTTTCAGTTTCCAAGTGCAGAGCTGACTTAACAACCAGGAATAAACGAGTTTGGGGTTTCGGTGCCCTTGGAAGATTGTGCACAAATACATGATTCATATCTGATCCTGGACATTAACGCTTTCCTTATGACTCATACATGCAGTTAAACAATAAAACAGAAATCTTATTGAGGTTTTGTTTAACATGCATAAAGTAGCTATTATTAATATTTTTCAATTTACTTGTTCAACAATTTGCTGATCCTATTATTAGCTGCAAGGAGGGGATGTTTCCACTTCTGTCTCAAAATAAATAGACACTTTTGAATTTACTCTGATTTATATTTAGGATCTTTCAGCAACAGTTCAGAATATAAATAAAAAAAAGCCATTAAGCACTGTATGGAGCAGGGTATGTACCTTACCAACCTGCCCACAGAACGATATTTGAATAGATAGAAGGCAACTGCCCTGCATTTCTCATTCTACACCATGTGTGCAACACACTGATCAACACACCATTTCCTCACATTGTTTTCCTTTCCAAAGTGAAGGATAAACCAGAAAATTTATCCTTCCTCATACAATAGAGCCTTTAGGTCTTCTATCTGGTCCCTACGCGTTAGGATGTTCACTGCAATACAATTCCCGGATAAATTGTAATGAGCAACTGGCAAAACTGAAACCTGCTTAGAGTTCAAGTCCAGTTAAAAAAAACCCTGAGGGGTTATTTTTAAAACTTTATCCTTCACTATTCAGTGTTCTTTTAAAGTATGTAAAATCATCATAATTGGGCTGAATTTGCAGTTTCACTGCAAAAAAACCCCAAAACAGCTCCATGGCCACGTGCAGGAACTATGGGAGTGCTAAGCAGAGTTTGTAAGAATCATACTGTATTGCAGATATATATTCAGGGAAAATATAAGCTTTTGGTTTCCAGTTTCAGCCTGCAGGACAGTTTCTTATCTTGGGACATGGTTGTCTTCCTGGAGTGTGGATTCTGTTGCCTACCTGCTGCTTTCAAACCAATTTTACAAATCTGCTCCTATTTTTATGCAAGTTATTTCTAAACAATGATAGCAGTAAGTGTTCCACTGCAGACAAAGCTTTTCAGTTTGCTTCATTGAGCTTTTCCAGTGGGTAAATTCTTCTAAAATACTAGAGGACAAATTCAGGAAACACACTGATGACACAGGACCATGCTCTGCAGATGTTGTTCTTGTCAGTAACCCATCAAGTGATGAGTAAGAACCTCTTGGGCTCCATCCTAACCCCGCTGAAGTTACTCACAAAATAGTCACCCTGTAGGTGTGAGGCTGGCCCTAAATTCAGAGGCTGGCTCTGCCTTGAGAATGCTTTCAACTCTGCCCACTAATGTGTGTAATTTGCAACTGCTTCCTGACTTTCCACACTCCTCACAGGTGGCAGTCGTGGTCTTGGACACGTTGTCTTCAGCAGCTGACCTTGCAGAGGCAGGAACAGTGATTTGCTGGTGTTGACAAAGCCTTTCTGCCCTCCCAGCTGCAGATGCTATTTCGGGATGGCTGAGCAAGGACAGGGAAGACGGGGGAGTTACTCACAAGCAGACACCAGGACCAGTCATTGCCCCCACGTGGCTAATAATTCAGTCCCAGAAAACTACATTTTTGGTAAAATAATGTTAACACCTTGTTGCTGTCTCACCAGCAGAAAACAAACAGAAAATCTTTCCCTGGGGATGATGCACTATCCTAGTTTGCCCCTGTCTTGGTTTAGAGACAGGTATCTGCCAGGGAAAACTGGAGTTTTCCCTGGAATGGAGAATGTAACCACCCCTTCCCTCTAAATGACCATTAATTTTGCAATTAAGGGCTTTCAGGCAAAGATTTGGGCATAGGAATAGCAGTTCTTTACTAGGAATATTAAAATAAACAAATGTAGTAGTACAGAAGACAAGCAAACAAAACAAATATGAAAAAAAACCCAAAACAAAAAAAAAAAAAACCTAAAAACCCCTGACAGAGTCAGGGATGTGACCTGTTACCCTGTTGGTCAGGGTGTTAGAAGCAATCCAGATGAATCCTTCTGGAGTAACAGATGCAGCTCTGTGGAGTAGAGATGATCCCGTAGAAAAGTCTAGTGATGGCGAGATGGGTCCAGTCTTCCTCTGAGGAATCCAGTGTAGGACTGACTCTCTGGTGTTTTCCCTCTCCCTTTTATCCAGGTAGGAAGTCCAGGCTCCCCCAACACTGGGTGGAGCATCTCACAATGGGATGATGGAATGTGTCATGTGATTGGTGAGACTTAATGGGCCATTATCAGCAGATATCCCCGTGGAGGGGGGGAATGAGCGATGAAAGAGATAAGAAACACTGCCCCACCCAGTTTTAACAGCTGGGCCATTATCAGAAAGCATCCACCCCCCTCCTCCCGTAGTTACAAGAGATAAAGAAAAAAACCACATTTCCCCAACTGCTTCCAACAGATGAAACAGAATATACATTTTTTGGTTCCATAACCCAAGACAACCCCTCAGGTTTCCACAGACATAAAGAGAAAGGGAATAGTGTCCGTCTCCTGCTTGCTCAGTAACTCCAGCCTGCTTGCAGTTACCACATCCACTTGAGAGGGATACAACTGGACCCTCGCTGCTCTGGCAGCTGGGCATGTTCCCATTATCCCTCATTAATGGTTACATTCTCATTAGAGCAACATCCAAGAGCCTCACCTGTGAAGGATTTTCTGGGAATAGGTGCCTCAGGCAGCAGCAGTGCTCCCAAAGGACTTGCCCCAGATAGCCTGGATGTAGATGCCACCTTAGGGCAATGCCATGCACCTCTTTCCCGGCTGGAAAGCCACCTGAGGGTACTGGAGAGTCATCCCTCAGGACCAGCCAAGGATGAACACCCAGGGATTGACCCAGCTGGGCATGGTGGGCAGCATTCCCACTCAGCACCATGGCTCCGCAGGCAAAACGCTTCCGCGCATTCCTCCGTTCCAGACTGCCTCACAAAGCATAAGCCAGTTGCAGGTTTCACCGTGCAGCTCTTATCTCAGCACCACTTGACCAAAAAAGCCAGAAGGGAAATATGAGCAGGGGAAGCGACTCTCGGTGTTTTCATGTGCCACTTGTTGCTAGGAAAAATATTTCCTTAGTATCTCTGTGGGCCCTGCAAGTCAGCATCAGTGGAGCTCTGCTGGTTGCCAGAGAGCATAAAACAGCAAATGTCAGGAAAAAAATAGGAAGAAGAAGTAAAGCTTTAAGAATGTTCATGAATATCTATCCCCTCACACAGTCAGGGAGGAGACACGGAGACAAGCACACCTCCAGTCTTTTCTGGAACAAACCTTGGGAGCTTCTTCCCAAGGTATTTTGCCTAAGTTCTACTTTTTTAGTTTGTTTGTTTTTCTGGGGGGTGGGGAGAGTTGTGTGGGTTTTATTTTTGTTTTGTTTTTGGGGGGGTTGTTTTTTGTTTTAGAAGGCTGAAAGGAGTTTTTGGTGTCAGGGCAGCACAGGGTGGAGGACAGCCCCTCTTTGCTTAGTGCTGAGAATTTGAAATGGGCAGAAAACAAGAAGGTGGGAAAGGGCCCAGCAGGGCCAGGGCAGAGCATCCTCTCCCCAGGGATGGTGGGACCTGGGTCTGCCCCCAGTGACACTTCTAGTTATAAATGGCACCAGATACCCCAGAGAGGAAGGCAGAAAACCCCTCTGGCCTGGACACCCCACACAGCTCTGAGCCCTGCTGTGACTGGTGACAGCATCACGGTGTTCCAACCTTCCTAGAGGCCAAAGGATAACCCATTTCCTGGGCCAGCTATTCATCCATCCTTCTGCTAGCAGCTGGGGCCAATGATAGTGATGAAGGGCTGGGGGTGGTAAGTTTGAAGCTGGTTATCTCTCAGTTTGCTTCTGAGAAGCCACAGAACAATTCAGTGCATCTGCATGAGCTGGGTATCGAGCCCCCATTAAACATTTTCCAGCCTCCACTGATCATCCTCCAAATTGTTCCATGGCTGCTCCCATTGCTGACTGCTGTTTGAGTTCTCACATGGTGCTGCTCTTTGAATTTTCAGTTTTTCACAATAAAGTGGTCTTCCCCATTCTCTTTGCATTATTTTAGAAGCCATTTGTTTTTAAGTAAGATTCTTTTTTTTCCCATCACAAAAAGAAAGAGCAAAACTTTGTCTGAATACAAATCCCATACCCGGCACTGTGCTGACATTTGTGCACAGAGATGTGCTTTCCAGTTTATTCTATTGTGTGCTTTTTTTCTTTTTTCTTTTTCTTTTTTTTTTCCCTTTTAAAAGTAGTTCAGTGGAAAGTTTGGATGATTCCAGGCAAGTATCCTTTAACACCACCAGAGAAATAGTCTGAAAAACTGGAAATACATCTCAGTGTTGCATGGGTTATCGTTTCCTTGCTTTTGCTTTATTTAATATATATATATATAAAAAAAAAAGATGATAACTTTCATTGGTAGCACCAGCAACTGTGCTATTTTCCACCTGGATAGTATAATGCAAGTGCAGGATTTCTGACTTCTGCTGTCCCAGTCACCTGCCTTTGTAGAGCCCACCACTGGAGCGAGCACATGGCTCACGTTGGGGCAGGTCCCGGTGTCCACCAAGGATTCTGACTCCATTTGGAGCAGAACAATTCCAGCTACGAGTCCTTACTCATGCCCAGCAGGGGCTGGGCGCTCAGGAGGACACCAGGACATGGATGCTGCCGTCGGTCTGGATTTCTATTCCCAATGGCATACTAATTGCCAGGTGGTTACCCGGCCGCGCCGGGTACCCAGGGCCTCAGAACGCCCAGGTAATGCTGGAGCATTATTCCACGGCGCCATCTAGCTCCCACTAAAGGAATTCTGTCCCGAGCTCTTTTCCCTCATCTTCCTGATCCAAACCTTAGCTAATACTTCGCAGAGAAAACACAGAAGGTGGTAAACGATGAGAAAAAAGTGAACGTCCCCGTTGTCCCTTCTTGAACCTCGGGGGAGCCGGGAGAAACCGGAGCGAGGCAAGTCACCCCACAGTCCCTGCTGTCCCTCTTGGGGAACTTTGCTTTCCTTACTCCGGGAACAACAAGTGGCTTGGCCCAAACATGGGCAAAAAACCCTTTTGGGTAGACAAACTGCCCCCAGCCTTTCTTCCCCAGGTCCCTCTCACCCTCTGTCTCTTTGTCACCCTCCTGGGCCACTGTTCTGCGACAGACAACAGCCAGAACATGTAACATCAACACCACAAAAGGAAAGACACAAATTACTGCAGCTGCCCTTTAATTTCCACTAATTACATATCACACATCACATATTATCTAGTTTTTTTCTAGTGATAGCAACCATGGTAAAGCTGAGCATTTTCCACCTTAAATATTACAGATGATTGGCAGATTTTGAATAGATGAGAATTCTGAATCATTTCGTACAAAGAAATAATATCTGAAGGCTATTTCTTCTCTCTGAATAATCTTTCACTCATCAGGCTCTCAGCCTCTAAGCCTGCTTGCAAAATAGGAAGAGCTCCATGGCTTGCCCTAAAAACTTTAAGACATGGGGCTCTGCTTGTAGCCCTCAGGAAGAGAGAAGATGAGTTGAGATCATACAAACCAGGAAATGCTCAAAACTCTATGAAAACAGGTAATATCCAAGCAAAACCCCAAATTTAAAACTCCAACTCAAGTCTGCAAGACCCTTGCCAACCTGTGAGTTAGGCTCCAGTGGTGTATGGAATATATTTGTTCTGAGCCTATGCTCTGCTCTATGCCAGAAGCTTTTAAACCATCTTTACAAATATGTTCCCCTCTTTTGCAAAGTGAATGGACAATCTTTTTCCCCTCACGCTGGTATCTAATGTTGCTCTTACTAACTTAGTGATTTCTGAGGTGGCAAATACTTCTGAATATTCTCAAATACTTGTTTGGTGTCCACCAAACTTCAGTGCTTTCTTATTTTGGCAGAACAAGCATTTTTTGCATATTTACTTTGCACAAGTGCTTTACAAAAAGACCAACAAAACTGCCTAAAAATGCCTCAGTGATCAGTGGTATTTTAGCTCTGCAGATTGTCAGACTTTTCTGCTCTACTGCATTACTCTTGAAACAATGAGTTGTTTCTCCACTTTATTCTGTGGTCTTTTGTCCAGAGTGATCCTTTTTCCTCCCACAAAGCTGCCGCACTCTGCGTCTGCACCAGCAGGGCCTTCCATCAGCTAGGCCTGGTTTTTCTGCTGTACCCCTTTTGATGCTATACGCAATTCTTTTACATTTTTCCAGCTCCTGCTGTCCAAGAGGAAAGGTTGGATTAGGCTTCAAAAGCCTGGAGACATGGCAAGGACACATGACGAGACTGAACCTGGAAATGGTTCCATGAAGATGGGAACTCTGCCATCAGCACCTGACCCTGATGTTCTTCTCGTCATGCCCTGACCTCATTCCTTCTCTTCCTTCATGTTACAGATGAGTAGAGTGAGCTGCAAGCCCTCCTCTCTGGATTTAAGCAACATTTGACAACAAAGATAGAGTTTGGGAGGAGATGAAGCAAGACCAGGTGTTGCTCAGTTGCAGGAGGTTGATTCCCTTCAAAACCCCACATCCAAGAAGAACTGATAGGAAAGGACCCTGCAATTGCTTCTGTTGACTGTATTTAGTGCAGCCAATTGTGGTCCTGCTGTTTGTTAACTTTTAGGCTCAAGTGCTTGTCAGATATGAAAAAAGAAGATTCCTCCTTTTCCAGGGGTCACAGCTGTACATAAAGTAAAAACTAAAATTAGAAACAATGACTTTCGCTAAGGAATGCAGGAAATGTTATGATGTATTTCCATTGCAACCATTTGAAAGCAGAATTGCTGTGGAAATAAAGCAACTCCAAGTATACTGAACTTGCTGACTCAGTTGGTCCAGAAAAAAAAAAAAGAAACCACAAGTCAGCAATTTGAAGCAGCAGCAGCACCAAATATCCTGTGTCTGCAGCACTGATGTAATGTGCATTGCAACATCGTCTTACCCTGCATGCTGTGCTCACAAGTTTGATGAGCCACAGCTTTTTAGATGAAGCTTAGGATTTGCTGCATATTACATAAGAGACTTTCCTTTACAGCTGAGGCTGATAGATGTTGGAACCACGCAACTTCTAAAGAAATAGGACTTTTAAAGAGAGCAGTTTCCTCCAGCTTCCTTCTGACCCTGATCTCAGGCACTCAGCAAATTAAAAACCTGCACAGGTCTAGCCAATTCTCCTAATGCACCCAGAATTATCAGCACTGCAGCATTTTCCATTCAAAACAGTTATGCAAATAATCTTCTATTGCCACATGCAAATGATTGAATTGATTTCGTTAATTTTTCAAATTTCCCAAGTTATATCAGCACCTAAGAAGCAAAATACTAGGATAAAAGTGCACATCTCTTCACTTCAAATTTTCCATTTAATTTTCTACTTCAATAATGCCCATAAGAAATTATTAGCAGCTGTTAAAATCTCTTTAAAAAAAGGATATATACTCTAGTCTATGGAAGGACAAGGGAAAAAAAAATGAACTATGAGAGAATTGTGGAATAACAGTTCTTGATTTAATATTACAATACATTTCTGCATTCCTGAAGCTGCACACGCTGCTATTTGGAAGTTTGATGAACAGCAACCATGACATTATATTATTAAATTTAAGGAGGGTGACTGCATTTAAAATAGAGATTTAGGGATCATTTTATCTTTTGCACATTATATTGGACCACTGTGAAATATAAAGTAACCAGAAATTAAATATAGAAACCCACTGGAACTAATTTTTCTCCCCCTTTGTTTTGTCCTTCTGAAGTTCTCACCTTTCTGCTTCTGTTCATGAAAATCATGCAAGGGGATTTTATTTGCTGCTGCCAAAATCCCAAACATCAAGATTTTTTTTGTGTTCTGATGTAGTTGGCCACTCTTGAGAAGTCTGGCCTTACTTTCTGCTGTTTTTTTCTTTTATTTATCTGAGTATATTGCTCATTGTCCACTCAGAGCTCCCTGATCTTCTCTATCATAGCAATTGATTACATTAATTTAACCCCTGCCATGGCCATCCTATGTTATACACCCTTTCCTGCTTCCAGTTTCCCTTATTTTCCAGTCACTGGGATATCCAAGAGTGACTGAGAACTAGTTCATATGCAGACAAATGTTTCCCCATCATGTCTAAATCCCTGCTCTGCTACAAGAATATGGGACAAAGTAGCAACACACTTTGAAAAAGCAGAGAGCACAAGGAAAACTACCAGGAATAAAAGGATCCCACAAAATATCAGAGTTCACTTCTCAGAAACACTTTGCTTATGCTAGGATAGTGGCTCTAGTCCTCGTTTTCCAGGAAAATTGCCATGACCGTGTAACCAGCAGAATGGAACAGCTTGGTTATTCTCAGAGAAAGTGAGCTTTAATAATGGTGCTTATTCTCCCTGAGGAATATTTCTGGATGGAGAGCAGCGATATTTTGCTTTTCTTGCTGGCAGTTCCCAGCCAGGCCAGGAGAGCCATGGTTCTCCCAGCCCTGAGCTGGTGCAATACATCACTCATGAGCAGCTGGCAGCCCAAGCGTTCTGCATGGAGCCACAAGGTTGGGCTGGGGATGGTTGTGGTCTCTGCAAAGGGAAAGGAACATTCACCAGGAAAATGAGATGAAAATCGTCAGCAGAGAGTATTCAAGGAGTTTTCCAGCTCTGATTTACTTGCTGTTCTTGGCTCATCACTCCCCTTCTCTTTTTCTGAAGGATCCATCACCGAGCAAGTAGGTTCATGGAATAATAACAGCAATTAGTTGCATTGGAGTTACTTTATTCCACGAGCTCAAGAATAACTGCTTAAACCTGTTTCTCTCAAAATACTGAAAGCAAACTTGGAGAATCCCATACTTTTAATTCTTTGCATGACTGTGACCTTGTCTTCCAGCCTTGAAATACAAGGTAATTTAAGGTCGAAGTGGCTCCAAGAGAAAAAATAAAGACTGGAACAAGAATGCATTAATTCAAGTGACATTTAGGTCAGTGCAATCTTTGGTTCACTCTCAAGAAACCAATTTAAAGTCCAAGAGAGTAATAAAGTTGAGTGGCAAGAGGCAGCTCCAGGCTAGCACTGTGAAAGGAAGGAGAGAAATCATTGCACTAGGATCCTTGTTTCTTCTAATTTCAAATAAGAAATGGAGGACAGAGAAATCTGCTAAATTATTATTATTTGCTTATTTCTCCCACAATAAGAGCCATAATCCCATGTCACAGAATGGACCATTAGCATGGTTTTTTACCCCCGTTTTAGTCCTTAAGTGGCCCAAGTAGAATATCTTCTGATATTGAGGGATTAATTTTAATTGACATAAATCACAACCTCGTGTCTGAAGCTAATTTTCATCAGTTAAAATATAGAAACTCTTAAATTGCATTTTTTTGTTTCCCCACAGGTTAATTTTCTTAGCTCAGGTTCAGGTCTGTAAATGAAAGAGAAAATCCTTCTGCTGACTGTGGTTTCTGCATGTAACAATGTGCTGTCCATCCTTGTTACTGTTAATTCTTATATGAACTAAAACCTATTTCTCAGAGCGAAAATTAATCCTTTCACTTAACTGACTGTGAAGATGGGATTGCCCCCAGAACCTCCCAGAGTGCCACTGATACAGGTGATAATATGGCTACAGCAGGTCTAGCCAGGTACTGCAACCAGACTGGGAATTTTGAGCTGCCACAGACAATTATTCCTGGCCATGCCTTTGTAAGACATGTACACCTGTAATTTTCTCCTTTTTTACATGCATGGAAACACCCAAAAACTCTGAGCATGGATTGTTCTTCAGGCATCCCTCACTTAGGGAACAGCAGAAGAAAATGGGCACTAGCATGAAACACCGATAAAGATATTTGCATGCTGAATTCCTGGAACTGAACCATGTGCCTGTGCAAAGTTTACTTGTATTCTTTCTACTGATTGTTTCTTAAGAATGACTGGCCAATTTTATTTTCACTCCAGCTGGTTATTCCCACATACTTTGGATTTTATTCAACCTGTATTCCCAAGGGGTTTTTTTTTTTTTTTCTTTCTTTTTTTTTTTTTTTTCAGTATCAGCCAGTAGTCAGGCAAACAAGGTACTGCAAACTTAACCATAAAAGGTATGTGAAATTCAAGCTGTGAAAAAAAATCCTCTTGCTCTAATGAAGAGAATTCAAGAATTTTGATATGATGTGACCACCATGCTGAATAAAACACCTATGCAAGTTAATTTTGCAAATGTAGACATGAACTATTTGAAGAAAATGAGGGTAAGAAAAGAAAGGGATTGTCAGGAAAATTTTAAATGCAACAGGTGAGGTCATAGATGTGCTAGGAAATTTCTGTGAGGATGGATATTTGCACATATGCTCCTTCAAGCAAGTAGACCTCAGTGGAAAATCAAGCTACTTGAAGGGATTCTTTGTCCAGAAGTACCAGTGGGAAGAAAAACACTAAAAATGGAATTTTTACGGACTTTCAGAGTTCAGATGATCTCCAATGGTCTATCAAAAATTGCAAAACTTCCAACAAATTAATAGTTAATATGCTACAGATTATCCTTCAAGGAAAACTTTCTAAAGATGAGCATTTTATTCTCTGGAAAAGAAGTGATGAAAAACCAAACTACCTTTCTTACGACAGAAAAGAAAAAAATCACCTACATCGAAAAGCTGAAAGCAAATCAAACAAAGGCTGCCCTATGCTGAGGGGCAGGAATCCATGCACATTCTGCAAAAATGCTGAGATAATTGCCAATTCTGACAAGTGAGCCTTTGTTTTCAAGGCAAGAAAAATCAACTTGGATTTAGTTTTTTGAATGGGTTTGTTTGATCTGTGTACGAGGGCAATGACAGTCACTCAGAACAGGAGACCTTTAGCATTAGCTGACAGGTCTTGGTCATAAGTAAGATTTGTAACCAAGAGTAGAGCACAAAAAATAAAATTATGTGCAATATAATCAGTCTGCAAAATAGTGGCTTTAACATGTTAAGATTAAGCACATCCAGAATGGCAATCCATGAATACATCACCATGAATAGCAATTAGCAATTAGGGAAACACTTTCCTTACTGAGATTAAGAGCTGACAATAGCACTGAACAGTTTGGCTCTCTCCAGTTTAATATACAATATTTTTTAGCTACTGTTGTAAGAAAGAGCTCAAATAAATCTGGGGTGGGAATTATGAATAAGATGACTCTTTCCACAGTAGTTACGTGAGAGGACATGGATACATCAGGAGACTGAACATCATCCTTGACCTTGCCTAGGAGCACTCTGCATCAGCCCTCTGAAGGAATCAAACCCTCAGCACCTTAAAGCACCAGCCCAGCCCTGCCCTGTTTCACTTTCTGAGTCGAGGAAGTGACCACATCTCCCTTAACACTCGGTGGTTTTGTTAGGAGTCCCCACTGCTGGAAGTTTAGGGTGGAGAGAGGCAGCTGTGCCACTGCAATCTGGACTCCTTGTGGCAAAGGGGAAACACCAAGCAGGCTGGGAGAACTCCCAGGCTAGTGCTGTTCAACTGCGCTGGAAGTTTGGTTCTGTAGTGATGATCCCATCATATCTAGGAATTTTATCTCTGCAGAAAAAAACCCAAACAAACCAAGAAACCCCACTAAGACTTACAGCTATAAATTGTAGTCTGCCGTTCAAAGCTTGGCCAGTACATCAGATTCAGTGAGGCCATGTGATTCTGGCAGGTGTAACTGCAGCAGGAAAATTCTTATGTACCTCATGCACTGAAACCCTGTTGCTGTTATGCAGCATTATCTGGTCCAAGTGCTTTTCATTAAGGCATAATTTTCTTTCCCAGTTTAGGTGGTTCATAGCAACGCTGACAAACATCAGAGTCAACCTATTCTGTAGCAAAACACTTTCTGCTTAGAAAAAAGATTACCTTGAAGTATTTTTGAGGTATTCTTACACAGACCTCTAAATTGTGATCTTTTTGAGACTGAAGAAAGGAATATTGCCTACTTGTCCTTAAACCAAATTTCTCCTCCCCTCTCAATCCTAGCCTTTTTCTGGAATTCCTGCTGCTCACCGAAAAAGGCTGCAGAGACGACAGGCTAACAACATTTGTTTACTGTGGATCTCCCTTTGAAGGGTGATTACAACAACATCACTCTGCATATCCGGAGGGTGGATTCCTTATCTCCCTGAAGGAGAAGGAGAACAATCACATATTTGAGAAGTTCAAACAAAAGCGCATACAATTATAGGAAGTGAAGTGTTTGCTAGAAGAGGGCAGCTTACACAAACCCCATTTTTATAACCTCATTACACACATTTGTTTCACAACAGCTTTCAGGAGCAATGTTCTGCAACCCTCCAGTATCTCCTTTGTGGTGACATATGAAATATTTTCCATTTGAAAATTGACACCAAAGGGGAAGCACAGTGAAGGAAGGAGTCACTGCAAGAACTTTGCTCCATGTCCACTTTAGCCCCCACCCACCTCACACTCCGAGGCAATGAGGTGATGATAAAGCCATACAAAGCTGCCTTTCCACCTGCAGGAACAGTGGTGAGAGCTGTGTAGGCAGGAGAGGCACTTGCTTCCATGTTAGCTCTGGCAGGGACCTGCTGTTCCAGGCCACAAAGCAGCAGCAGTGCCCAGGAATAAAAGCTAGAGGCAGTTTGTGGTGGTATGAGCTCTCCAGACAGGACAGGATAGGACAGGACAGGGTTGTGTGGCTGCAAATATGGAAGAGGGAAAAGGCATCACATTCCAAAGGAAGTGTCCTTTGCTCAAGTATCCACCTCTAAAAAGATATTGTCAGAGGTAGATTGGCTTGATAGGTAAGTGACACTCACTGAATGGGTTCCAGTGAGCCATATCACATAGTGTAAGAACATGCAGCACTAAAGGGCTGGCCATTTGGGGAACTGGTGGTCTGAATGTGACTGGATTATGGAGGAGAAAGGGATTTCTTCCCAGTGGAAAAAGGAGAAAGAAGAAGGAGAGGCAAGGCGAGGCGAGATTTTGGTTATCTTTAGTGCTTTCTAAACACTCATAACTGGTCACGAGCTAAATGACACCACTATCTGAGAAAATAAAATACAGTTGTGTTCTAAAAATAAATAAGTAAATACATACATACATACATAGAAGAAGAGTAAAAAAGGTCTTTCCTACATGGATTGAGTAAGGAAGACTTCATTGATGTTATCTATAGGTTTTTCATAAAGGTAATCCTCCAGCTTGAAAATCCAGATTTCAGCAGGAAGGAGGAAGGTTTTCAGGATCAGATTGCAGTGTTTATTTACAAAAGAATGTTAGTAAAGGTAAAGAGATGGGCACAAAACAGTGCACCTCAGCACAGTGTACTTATATGTCCCTTATAGTGCTGTAAAGATACTTTGGGCAGGTACAGACAATTCCAGTCTAAAGAAAAAGTAGTTTACACAGGGCTCATTTGGGTCTGAATAACTTTAGATCTCTACAGTTGCTATACCTGTGTCTAGCACTTGAAAAGGAAAAAAAAAAAAATAAAAAATCTGTGACAACAGTTGTTCAGTGACCACAAAAAGAATGTGTCCCACAGGCTGTTCAACCTTGAATGTTTCTGTAAATAGAATTCTGCCTGGAATATTTAAGGCTTTCATCACAATTACTGTATTCTTTTCATAGCATTGACTGGTTTATTACTTTAGCGTTATGCCATATGTTAAAAAAAAAGCTTTTATAGGCTTATTATCCTGAAGATTTGTGTGCACACAAAAAATGGTCGTACATGTTCACAGAGCCAAGGCCAAAAAAGACCAGTTTAGGAAAGAATATTTCTTTTGCTGGAAAACTTCCATTTCTCTTTTTGATGTAATGCATAAGTGACTGCCATGGAAATGTAATGCTGAGGCTCAGTCCTGATGCCACCAAGATAAAAGGCAAAATTGTCTTTGACTTCCAGACATGGAAATTATTTTTCTGGACTCATTGGAAGGTTCAAAAAGTGAAGATATATGTTGCATTTTAAAGCAAGCATATTAATTTTCTTCAGACATGTGCAACTAACTGAAACAGAGACACCTTTCTTTACTGATTTATGTAGGGTGACTGGGAAAACAGTGCACAGAAAAATATCTTCCTTCCTACATACTTGGATACATGTCCCTCAGCTTATATAGATCCAAACAGTATTTTGACTTCCATATTTTTAGTGCTAATGATTTACTTCTAGTTTCCTCTAAATATGGAAGATGTCACTCATTTTTCCAGCAAGAATAAAGAATTCTCTTTGATTGCCTTTTGTTATGCAACATTCTGCTGGAAAATCCATCACCAGGAGCTTTGGTATTAGAGAGGCTGTTGGAATAAATGAAGGGACATAAGTATCATCTGGTTAACACCCAAGTAAAAGCAAAAGCAGAGTCAGAGACATGAAAGTCATCACAGATATCCTACTATTTATGATGTGACTGTAATGTATGCTACGACCTTAAGGCATTACCCTCAGCAGATCCCTGATGTTATAAAAGTAATTGCTCAGCTCTCTTCTGAATTGCTGATAACTCTATCATGGCTTGGTTTGTTTGTTTTAAATTGCATTCTTAGAAGCAACAGGAACTATTGACAATATAGAGCTATAGTTTTTTTGGTTTTTTTTTAAGTTTAAAACATTGGATCATATCCAACAGGCCTGTAGCTCTGTTCATCAAAACAACACAGCAATCTTGCTAGGGCAGAAGTCCACAAATGTGTCCCTTGGTTTTGATTTTGCGTTCCCAGCAGCATGGAACAGTTTTTCCTGTAGGAGAGCAAGGACAAGCCTATCATCGAGAACACTCTAATCCTACAAACTTCATACAGACAAAAATTCACAGGGATGGCTTTGCTGCTTATGAGCAAGATCCCAGCTTGCAGAGGGGAGATGTATATAGCTGGCTTCATACCTGTAAAAGTGGGGATAATCACTAAAGAGAGCCTGTACCCCAGACAGGCACAAATTTGTGCTGGGTCCCAGCTGTGCTTACTTACACAACCCCCAGGATCACTAAGTTACCCCAAATCATATTCCCCATCTCCTTAGTTGTAGGTCAAAACCCTCCCATCCCTGCAGGGGAGCTGGTTTGGGAGAGGTTGGAGTCAGTTTGGCTCAGGTGCAAAAGCATTTATTTCCTAATACAATGAACACCTGAACATATGAGAAAAAAAAAAAAAAAAAAAAAAAAAAAAAAAAAAAAAGGAAAAAACCGGTGCAGATAAAATAATCTTATCACACCTTTCATAAAGCTCTAGAAAACATGGGCATAGGCCTCACTGTTATGCAAAGGAAGACTGGGTTGGGAAGAATGAAAGCACAGGTAGGGAAAACCAAGAATTGTTTAGAAAGTTTTAAGGAAAAATGTCACTATTAATTGTCTATTAGTTAGCGAGTCAATCAGTGGCTGGTACCTGCCAGTAACCCTACAGCTAAGATGAATTGCCTTCCTGTTACTGCTTGGTTTGGGAAAAGATATTTCTTGACATTAAGATCACTGTTATATCCTAGTTAGACTCAGCACAGAAGAAGGAGTTACAATATATTTAATATTTCTCTTTGGAGAACAAGAGGAAGCATGATTATATTAGGGGCAGGAACGCCACTGGCTTGTCCTGAGTTTAGCATGGTACATTAAGATTGTGCAAAATACAAAACCATTTCTTTGGAAAAGGAGCAGATATCTGGAGATCTTTGTCAGAGACAGAGCTACATAAATTGAAATCAAATAGACAACAAATCTCTACAATGTCTGCCAACGTGGCAGCTCAGACAGCTCTGAGAATATCTGGGTGATCCAGTTTCAAAAAACCCTCAGTTTATAGGAATAAAGCTAATATCAGGTATTTCCAGTGGTGCCAGGCAGAGAAGAACATCCCCGAGGCAGGACTCTCCAAACTTTCCTGCACAGCCCTGCCACACAGGCAGCTCAACTAACCAGAAAAGGGCATCACATTCTTCTCTGCACATGCAATTAAATTGTGTGAATCTAAGGCGAGCATGCTGCATTTAAACAATGAAGTCAGCCAATAAATCTCACTGCTGTCTGATTCTTCCAGGGCTGCAGCCTCAGCCTGTACCTCCAAGAAAAATGAGGATGTTCACCACGAACTCCTGCAACCACAGCCAATAATGGTCCTTCTAGAGAGTGATCCCACTGATTTTAGCCCTGTTACTTTTAGCTTACTCTGACGTGGGTAGAATGCCCATCCTATTGACATGAATAGCAATCTGCTCATGGACTTTAGAGTATTTGCCGTCCCCTGGCCTTCAACCATGAGAAATAAGAGTTTCTAAACTAATCACAGCCCCTCCTCTTCTGTCACTCACTGCAAGCAGGAAGGAAATTGCTTTTAACATATATATTTAAACAAGCTTGGTTGCATTAATTAGTTGTCCTATGACATTCACCTCAGTTTGTCTTGTTATTCCATTTTAGACTGTAACTAACTCTGTGTTTTTAAGCAAATGAACCCATTTGAACACTTGGTCCTGTATTTTTCCTGTCTGTTAATAGCTGAGCCATTCAGTATGGGACTGCAGCACCCTCAGATTTCCTGAGAAAACTGAGTCATCCCATCATTGCTCACAGGAGGGCTGCACAGCTGGGTATTACTGCCACCTAGTTTTCAACTTTTATTATTATTACTATTCCCTACACTTTTGCATTTTCCATGGTAAAAAAAGTATATATATAAAACCTGACAATTTTCGGTTCATATAGTCATATATATACATATATGTCTACATATACAGGTCCTGTGATGTATTTAAATAGTGGAAAATTGACCAGTGGTAAACCACTACTGAATAAAATCTGCATGCCTCTAAATGCAACCTTGAAATTCCTGTTGAGGGGAGATATTACTAATCCCAAATATAAACATAGTGTGAAAATCCAACTTAAATTGGCTATGCAGGATCAAAACCAGAGCCAGTTTTGCCACATTGTACGAGTTGTAGATCTATAGTTGATCTTTTCCAGCTTACACAGAATCTAATAATCTTTATTGTTGATCTTTTTCAACGCAGTGGTAAAATAACACCTTCCTGCTTAATATCGGTGCTGTACCAGTCTTGCAGAAAGGTCTTGCAAAATAAGACTCCTCAGTGAGATACCACATATTTTTCATTTTGAAGTGTAAAAAGAAGACTTTCATATTGGGATAGTGCTTTTAGACCAAGATAAGAACTAAGTTTGGCAAAAAAACGCCAAAAAACAGAGAAAGGCAGAGAACAATTAAAGCCATTTTTGAAACCTCACATAAATTCCATTTTGAGATCTGAGAAAGGAGCTGTTGGGACTCTCCATTTCAGTGACTTTTTGCTTTTATGCTGGTTCCATGGCTCTGACTAGGAGTGCCTATGGGAACTCATACAAATGGGAGGTTAAATTCAGAACCCAGCTGAGCAACTTTTCGTAAGATGTGAAATGCCATAGGCAGGTTCCAGTTTTGAAAACAAAAAATTAAAAATGGTTGACAAGTGAAATTTCACTGTTAGAGCTGGAGCTCTGTTACACCAAGTCAGAGCAACATGTTTTATAGTTTATCCAGTGCAATTCTGCTGAACCAGATGAGGAGGTGGAAATCTGCTCTTTGCTGCCACTGAATTTTGCCCATTCTTTTAACAAACAGCATGGCAAAAATTAGGCCATTTCATTGTGTCTGTGTGCAGAAATCACACCCAAAAGCCTCTCCATAAATCTCCGAAAGGAGCCTGGAAATTTAATGGAAGTGAAAGATTTGTGTGACAATTTTTCGTGGCAGCAAGAGCAAGTATACTGATGTTGTTGGTCTTTATTTCTACCAAAACAGCTTTAATGACTGGAAGTAAAACAAGATGTTTGTGAACTTCAGGCATGATGCAATCTGAGGAATTTGGCACGGTGGATGGGTTGACAAGGCATGATTCTGAAGGAGGCTTTTCAAGACAAAACTGAGACATCTATATTAACACAGGTTGAGAGGCCACAGATGTCTCCAAGCATTCTCCCTTGTTTTTTAAATTGTTATTGAAAGAAGAAATTCTATTTGAACTCAGGTCCCAAGCCGCCGGGCTTGAAAACCATATTGTGCACCCCCCACTGGGCTCAGGTTAAGTTCATTCAAACTATTTCTGCAGCTACAGTATGGATCACACTCAGTTTTCCTTTTTTCCCCTAACAGGTTTGTTTCTGGTCATAAATTCTCAATCAGTGGGCAAGCCACATTGTACAATTTCGTAAATAGTGTAGTTAAAACATGTTTAAAGTCACAAGAAAAAGGATCTGACAATGGAGCATTGTCCCCTTCTGCAGAACTGAAGTGTACCCTCTTTGATTCGGTAACCTTGCTGCACTTTGGTATGAAATTGCCCCTTTTTCCATCAAACCTGCATTTAAAGTGCCTCATTAGCATGTCTCACCAGATCAGTAACGATTCTGCAAACCCAACACTCGTCTCAGTCAAGCCACCATGGTTTTTCTATCTGTTTAACATCTAAAACTCCTTGACAAAGTTCCTTTTAAAATTTACTCCTTTTGTTTCTCCTTGGGTTTTCTGCAAAGATCTTTAAACTTCGATGTACTCCAAGATGACTCCTGAACAAAAATCATGTCTAGCCCAGCTAGTAAATCTACCCTCCATTCAATGGGATTAAATAAGTGCTTCACGGCTATTGTAGAAGCCTCTAAAAAGGATCTTGCATCTTTAAGAGTTTCCTACAATAAATTAAACCCATCTCACCCATTGTGAAAGAAAAAAAGAAAGAAAAGGAGACTTGATCCAGCACAGGGGAGCCACTGTAGATCCACAGTGATGCCATACTTCTAATACCAAAACATCCACAGATAACAGAGCCTAAATGAACAGCAACAGGCAATGGAAGAGAAATTTCATTTCCTGTAGGAAAGCCTTAGGCTTTCCACCAGTAAAACATGACCAGCAAAATAAAGAAACTGCATAACATACTAAAAATCTGAAACTGTGTGGGTTATTAAAAAGGAACGTGGCAGGTTTCTAGTTTGAATTTGCAGTACCTCAGCCAGGAAATTCTTGTTCCTTCTAATCTCAGTGCTCACATATTAGAAATATGTACTCAAGCTCAGTGTTCAGATTCATCTGAGCCCTTCTTAAAAACAGGCACAGGAGTAACCCTACTGATTAAGGGTTAAGGATTAAGTCTCACCATTGGCACTGGTGCCTTGCTTAAGGTTAAGATCGTGTTGAAACTCAGAGCCAACACGCTCAATCCAAACCTCTCAGATCCTTCTGCTCATTCATATACTGGAACAGAGAAAACTTGAGCTCTCTGAACAAAAAGTGGTACTGAAAAAAAGTTTGGTGAAAAGGAAAAAAAAAAGGGGAAAAAAAGGAAAAAAAAGGAAGAAAAAAATCTGTACAAAGAAATAACGAGCACCTCAAGTTGACAATAAAGCCCTGGAGGCTGAGAACAGGCTACAAACCACAGAATCACCAGTGTGACTGTGAACTAAATTGACATTCATTTCCCTCAAAGGCTACTGAATCACCTGTCTGAAAATCATCCCCACTTGTTGAGTGTTGAACAACCTACCTGAAGTGAACCAGCATTTCAAAGTTCAGAACACATGACTGGGCACCAGTTTAGTAACTTTGCTATAGCAAAGAACATATTTGATAAATGTGGAAATACCTTTAAGTCTCACGTGAAGATAAAGGCCTTCATTGTATTCTTTCCAGTCATTACCTGCAGAGAGAAGAAATGTAAGCCAGCAAGTTCAAATTCTCCCTTAAAACCACAGGGCTAATCAACCATGGAACATTAGCTGGATGCTCTGTATCCTGAGTGTAAATGCAATACAGGCAGTGGAAGCAATTTCCTCATTAGCAGTGATTAAGGAAGACTGAAACAAAGTGCCTTGAGAAAACAGGGAAGCACAGAAGGAAGTGCTCTTGTATAAATCAGGCAGGAGAGAAGATTGCTATAACCTCTCCCCATTCCTCTCACCTTAATCCACCAGAGTTTTAAAATCCACTAATTTTATTATTCAAACATTAAGGTAAACTTAGTTCTGTACTTTGCTGGTACACATGGCACAGTCCTCTTGTCCCTGAGGTTACCATCTAAGGTGAAAGCAGAATCATTCACATTCAGTCACTTTTGCTGTCCCTCAGGCTGGGCAGAGTCTGCAGAGCTGGGAATTATAGCATAATTTTGTGACCCTTTTCCATGTAGCCACTCCTGTGGGCCTGTGTCCCCCCTGGAGGGACCCTGCTTCTGCCCATGTTATTCAGAGCTACAACTGGCACAATTCTTACAGCTTTGTTGGAAGTTATTGGTGTTTTCTGAAAGTTCCTGGTGGTGGCCTTTTATCCAATAATAACTACCCCTCACAAGTTTCCAAGCCTGGAAAACATTCAAACCCAAAAAACTGAATGATTCACAATACACTCTTTCTATTTCCAAATGTCTAACTCACACGTTTTGACCTGCTTGTGTTTGTGACATCCAACCAAACTTTGATGTGCTTTGGTCCAAAGTGAGTTTTAGTGAGCCTTTTCTTTAAACCAAAAGCATCTATAAGTCAGTGTTTTTATAATATTAGTTGAAAATTCTTAATGTACTGGTACACAATGAGCAATATTTTATTAGTTATGATATCAGTTATTCTTAACTTCCTGGTGTGATAGCCACACCAACAATCTCTTTTGGTTTGATGTGTATCACAAACCTACAGTATAGAAAAATTCACCATGGTTTGGAAAAGGGGGTGACTGAAACGTGTCTGCCTGAGCTTTAACTGCTGTATACATTATTCCAAAAGCTCAGACCTGCCAGGAAAGGATCCTCTTCTATGGAGAGTGAAGATCTTTTCTCCCAAGTTAGCAAGTGGTAGGACAAGAGTAAATGGTCTCAAGTTGCACCAGGGGAGATTTAGATTGGATATTAGGAAAAATTTCTTCACCAAAAGGGTTGTCAAGCACTGGAACAGGATGTCCAGAGCACTAATGGAGTAACCATTCCTGGAGGAATTTTAAAAGCAATGAAAATGGAGACATGGCTTAGTGGTGAATATGGTGGGGGAAAGATTGGACTTGGTGATCTTGGAGGTCTTTTCCAATCTAAACAATTCTATGATTCTACAAGGGAAGGAGTGTTTCCAAAGAATGATTCACACTATCCAACAATAAATGTAAACTATTCATAACTTGTTGTGTTTAAGTTATTCCTGATCCTCTGACAGTGCTTCTGTCACTTCCTCACAGCAACACAATATCAGTAAACTACTCCACACCTGGAGTTTTAAGCTGCAAATCTCTTAATTGTGAAACAAGACCAGAAACTACAGAGCCTCCCACAAACACCTGAGTAAAGCTGCTCCTCATCCTGCTGCTCCCTCTTGGTTGCTGCATTCCTCCATTTTGGACACAGACCCTGCCCACCCTTCTGCCGTTCCCCTGCTTCCAGGTTTGGCTCTCAGACTCTGCAGGAAACAAAAACTCAGCTTTCTTTAGTATGGCAGGACACGAGAGTTTACCATCCTAACCTCAGGACAGGCTCTGTTCCTCCTGGCAAACCCCAACAGCAATTACCGACAGGACAAAGTCATAGGAAATGGTTTGCTTTTTGTTTTTTAATTCTACAGGCTATGTCAAGGACAAGCTTTCCTGCTCTGGCCTTTTTATAGCTGATAACTTATGTTGCCACAGATCCTAGAGAAGAGAAGGAAAATGCAAAGCCGTCTGCCAAATGACAGCAGGCATGAAGAAAAAGAAAATGAAAAAGGAAAACAAAAAGAGAAAAAAAAAAAGAAAAAGAAAAAGGAAAAAATGCAAAGGTGGAAAGAAACTTGATACCTTGTAACAACAGAGGGCTGAAGACTGAAAATTCACAAGTCTTTCACTGTCCATCTAATGCTGGCATTAAAGGTCAAATTCTGTGCACCACAGAGGATCAGTTTAGAGACCAATTACCATAAGTTACAGCTGGAAAAAAGGAGGATAATATTAAATATTGTTTATTATTAATAATTGAATAATTAGACACTTGTGTTTGGTTCCAACAACAAAATGAGCTGAATGAAATTGTGTCTTCATTTATTCTGAGTTTCTAGGTCTGATTTCTTCCAATCTCAGCCAGAAAAGATTTCAGGTCACTTGCTACAAAATTACAGCAGCCACTTAGAGAGGTGGGTAATTCAAAGAGGCATCATCTTACAATATTTTAACACAAAAGAGAAGCAGTCTATCATGAGGGACCTAAAAACACAGACCAAATGCAAATTAAAAAAACCCAGTCAGTGTTTTCTTTTCTGTGTGCAGGATATGATAATAATGAACTATAATATCTTGTTCCTCTCTGAGACTTAGCACAGGGAATCACATCTTCACCAAAAGCCTTTAAGAAAGGTATAACTTTCTGAAAGTCCCAGAGTATAAATTCATTAATTTAGTCAAATACCCAAAAGACAGGTAGATACAAAGTCAATTTGATAAAATAAAGGTACATTTTTCTTTCTCCTTTTGCTTTTCTGTTGCTCCAAACAGCCATTAGTTGGTTCCTTACTTCAACTACCATTCATTTCCACAACATTCACAGAAGTTGTTGAATAATAATCATTATTCCTGCAAGAAAAATCCTTCCATTGCCAAGATGTGTGTGCATCCAAACTGGTCCTTCAAAGGTAATAACTGGTACAGAATACTTAATCTTATGTTTTCCATACTGGTTTTTGATTCCTTTTGCTGAATTACTTTAAAAAAATCCTTTGGGTAGGAAGAAAGGTTTTGTGCCACTTCCATAGAGCATTTGTCACCATGTAGGTGCTGTACAGAGAAACTGACAACAGTATTTCACTTATTCCAAGCCCACTTTGGAAATTATACCCCAGAAAGAACAGAAAATCCTGTTCCTGAAATGCAGACGTCACAGTGGTAGAATAACAGCTCCTGTAAACCCAGGACACTGAACAACATTTTAGAACAAAAGTAAAGATCAGAACAATCACATAAAACACACACAAGGATTAATTGAGAAGAAGAATTCATTAATGAGGCAGAAATTCACAAGAGACACACCAACTCCTGAGGGAAGAAAGAACAGCAATACAGGTACTGTAATGCAAAGGACTTGTCTGACCTTGAAGAAGAAAAGCAAATGGCTTTTTAATAGGAAGTGCAACAATACTTATATAAAGTTATCGTCCACTTTGAATTTGCCAGTTATTAAGTCAATTAATAAATCAGGATATAGGACCTCTCTGCTTGATGACACCTTAATTCCACATCAGATAGAAGCACTCATTTAAAAAACCACACAATTATTTATAGGTGAGAATTCTGTTAGAGAAAACCATTGAAATGATAGCCAAGCATAATTAAAGTTATACAAGGGCTGCTTCACAGCCCAAAATTATGTTGCAGTCTAAACTTCTTCCCTGAAGAAGTAGGTTGATCAGGAAGCACCATCTTCCAGTATGGGGTCATGGATTTGGGGCAGCCTGGACCAGATTGCCTCTGACCAAACGTTGCTCCCAACTGACAGTCCTGCACTGATCCTCTTGAAAAGAAAAAGTGGGAAGCCTCAGTTTTCTTCTTAATGGACAGGTGTTCCCCCTGTGACACAAAACCCTAACCCATCGTCCCATTTGGTTTGCTAACTGGAATCCTTATGGATAGCCTAAAAGGAAGACAATGCGTGGAAATGGCCACGGAAAGTTAACGACTCTTTCAGCGCCACAGATGGTCACTCCAACTCCTCTGACTCCAGGAAATTGCCTAAAACTCCCTGATTCAATTAGAACCAAAAACCTAGAAAATCTCTGTATGAGCAGCAAATTTGACAGGAGTTTGCCACCAGATAAAATGCAGGAAAAGGGACAAAGACTTTTTGATACCTACCCAGTCAGGAAAAAGAGATGTTTTATCACACCACAGAGCAGGGATTTAACAACCACCATAGGAGCATCATGAAGGAACATTTAAATTCTGTAATAACTTCTTATACATTTTGACACCAACAAAAAAAATCACTCTGAGAAGTGCAACCAAAATCATAATTAATCTGGTTGGATAGGAGAGGTCTCAATATTACATAACTTGATCTGATAAATTCCTAATTATTTACAAATTTAGATTAATCCCATATAGTTTAAAACTGTGTTGTATCTACATATCCCAATTTTCAAATAGCAAAATCATTGAGGATAAATAATTTAATATACTGAACACAGATGAACAGCATTCATGTGACAAAGACTGACATGACAATAAGATCTTTGAAACAATGCCAGCATATCCCTTAGAAATTGTGCAAAAAGGATTTAGTCCACTTGGTAAATTTTAAAGTTTGCCCTATTCCTTAGACTTCAGACATATCCCTCTGAGGTGTGTTTCCATCTTTGTTCCTAAAGTTGGCTTTCTGAGAGAGACAGATTTAAATTTAAACTCAATACTCTGGACACTCTTTTTATTTTCCATAGTGTCATTGTCTTTGTTCTGCACTTTAAGAAGCCTGACCTGAAACTAGCAATTCATCATACTGCCCAGTTAACAAAAAGGAAGAGCCTGTACAATGGAAAATGTTGCTGAGGGTCTGCTGCTGTTGCCAAGCTCTATCTAAAATCATTTCTTGATCAAGGTCCAGCCCATTTTATTTTTATCTCTGTCATAACACAAGGGAAACAACTTGGCAGAAGTCTGCAAACCATTGGTGGAAAGACAGAATAGCTACCGGGTACCAGAGTAGCTGGCAAGAGACACAAGTGTTCCCAGACAGAACTATCAGGAGCATGTAAATAAAAACATAACTTCCACAGAGCACTGCCACAGCCTGAGTGCTTTTTAAATCCATCTCCGAGGCAGCATCCACTTGTGCCCGGTTCAGCCATGGACAAGTGAGAGGCAAAGCAGGACATTGCTCCCACAGCTATCAGAACTGTGATCTGGATCCCTCTCAATACCCTCCCACTTGTTCTCTGAGAGCACAAATCATTGTCAAATCCAGTTTGCATTTCGTTCCGTTGGCTGCCAATATTTCATGGGAGTGAATCCCTGACCTCTGTGTCAGTGTGTCTGAAACGCAGCATGAAAACCAGCCTCAAGTGAAACATTTCAAAGGAAACCAAACAAGCAGTTGATCACATTGAACAGATAATGCCCAAATATAGAAAATTGATTGCAGGTTGAAAGTAGTGCAGATAGCCAAGTACAACTGGGGTTTTACCCAACACAAAAAAGTCACAGTAAGAGAAGGAAGAATTTCATTTCTGTTGACTCAATGTATTAATTAAGGTAAACACAACTATTTTAAGTTCCAGGCAATTCATGTATTTTTTGCCTAGAAATGAGTAATTATCTTGTTTGTGACTAATCTCAGTAGGAAATTTATGAGGGCCAAGGGCCGTCTCAGAAAGACACAGTCTGATGTGAATACAGGAGGCTGGACTGGAGGTATTTTTCTGCTTGCAAAGAGCATTTTACAATTATTACCCTTTTTCAAACTTAAAAAAGGAAAGAAAGCACTCAGGCCTCCACAACTATATCTGACTTTGTTTCTAAATCTAAACAGCCTTCAGATTACCATATCTCACCCCATTCTCTGTCACAACTTAATAATCATTCACAGACAAAGACTCACAAATCAGATACACACTCTGACAGCTTCAAAATAGGGAGAAACCAGGAGCCAAATTTTCCTCTCAGTTCTCATCAAGGTCCTGGTATTATCCTGATTAAAGGAAATGCTTTATTTTGTGCCTGACACCACATCTATGGTCAGGTCCTGTGTGTACCATGTGGAGAAAAAATGTTCAAGGGCAATTTAATCTCCAGTAACAAAATTAAGTGGGTTTGGTTACCTGCACTGACTGAGAGGACAGGTCTTTCCATGACACAAGCTCACATTTGTAAATTACAGTGCACATTAACCAAATAGTTTCCAGAGACGTGAATTTCATAGAGCTTTCCAAGGATTCTGGGGGTGGAAAAATACGTTCCATTTGAGAGTATGCTCTGTCTGTGCCACAGTGGCTGTGGGAGCCCATACTTTTTATTCATCTACATCCAGATCAAAGCATTCATCCCCAACAAGCACAACCATTGACATCTATGGGAGTGTTCCAAGTTACTCCAAAAGAAGAGGTGTCTGAACATTTTCCATAGGTGTTTGAACAGAGTAAATGATGATCTCATATAAAAATAGCATTAAGGAAAACCTAAGCCACAACCACATGGCAAAGCAGAATGTTTAGCTCAGGAGGCAACTCCTCTTTCAGTGTCACCTACAGGATCAGCTGCAAAGTACTCACACAACAGAATTTTTCAAGCCTTTTCTGGAAAGCACAGTAGTGCACCTGGAAGATTCATGGATGTCTGTTCTCTGTTTGTGCTGTACGGATATCTGGATAGCTTTGATTCATGTACCACAGGATTTGTACAGAATCCAGCTGCTGCAAGCATAACGAAAGTTATACATTTAATCTCTTGTGTTAAAGCTGCTCTCCAAAAAGTTTCTGGCAGCCCAGGAAAAAAAAACCCAAAAAACATGGACTGGGGGGAATTTGCCAGTTGTATGTTTTACTAAACTTTAGAGCTTTGTGTAAATGTGTGATGTGTTGCAAGGCTCACCAATGTAAACAAATGTACAGTCAGGATAATTTTCTCCGGAGCATTCTGTCCTTGTTAGATACTGTTATAAGAGCCTGATAGTAACACACCCCAGATTTACCAAATGCATTAAAATTTGATCCAGAATGCTTGGCAGGGATCAGAGCATTATACCTGTTCATCATCATCATCATCATCATTATTAATAATAATAATAATCCAAGGGTGCCAGGCAAATAAAAAGATTTAGGATAAAATCCTGATTCTCCTGAAGTCTGTGATTTTTTTCCACTAGTCTTTACAGAGCTAAGATTTCCCTCCTGATCCCTGTCATAAAAACAACAACAACACAAAATAGTAATAATCAGAATAAACAATAGACAGCACAATGCTGGGAGGTTGAGAAGAGCGGGTAGCAAATCCAGAGACAGAACTCCATGGTTATGCAAACTTATTATGAAACATCACCATGTTTGTTCAAAGCAAAGAAAATAATAGCCCAAAATAGAAGGAGTGGAATAAAGTGTCAGTGACTGTATTACCCTGTTTCATAAAAGGGAACACAAAGATTCACAGAGGTTTGTACCAGTTCTTGGTTTCATGAAAACCAGATTACTTTGCAGCTGAAGAAGGAATTTAGGAAGGAAACGTAGAAGCTGAATTTCTGAGCAGGAATTTAAGGAAGGCTAGGTAAGAACTACAAAAACACAAAACTTTTTGCCCAGTGTCAGTCAGCAGGACCATTTTCCACGACAGGGTGAGGATTTTGAGCTGCTGAGTTCTGACTCCCAACCCCACGTTCAGAAAAGGAGATTTTGAAACACCAGGTTCTCTCCAGATGACATGGACATCATCTACCTGCCCTGGCTGTGGCCTTGTGTTGGGGGTGGGAAATAGGCTTCTGCACAGGAGAAAGAACACAGAGAAAAGGAGAGGAAAGAACACAGCGAGGCTTGGTGAGTGTCACCAAACTCCAACACAGAATTGCTGACCAAGGTCTGAGTTTCCCTATTGTGGTTGCGCCAAGATTTATTAAAGCACAGCATGTGTTCACTTATTTCTATCCAAAATTAACTGAAAAGGCACTTTGCATCTGCTCTAAGGGAAAAGAAAAAGAGAAAAGTTTGCTTATTTGGCAAACTTTGTTTAAAAATCTGTTTCTTCCAAGGTTTGTCTCTTTAGTTCTTTTTGTTTCACTGGGGTTTGGGGGGCTTTTTTGATTTTGTCCATGGTTGTGTAGCTGTCTTCCCCTCCTGCACCTCTCTTCCTCCATCTGTTGACCTCACTTCAGCACATAGTTTCCCACTTACTTTGCCAAAAACAAAGTATAAAACTTGGGGCGTCTGCTCCAATTTCTTTGTGACCTGTAATTGTATCATTAAACTAACATTTGCTCTGTTAGTCCCTGAAACTTTAATTAGGCTCTTCTGCTCCATTTGCCCTTATGCAGGCGTGAGAGTAGAGCAACACTCCCACATGGAAGTGATAGGGAATGGCCTTTGAAAAACAACCTGGGTGAAAAGCCAGAAACCCAGGGCTGAGTATTTTACAGCACCAAGTGCTATCCTTCCTGCATATTAAATGCTTTCTTATGCAAAATATTTTCATTTTCTTGCATTTCTATCGAAGCCCCCTTCTCTCTCCCTCTTCCATCCCTGAATTCTGCTAGTCTGTGGACAATCATATTCCAAACCCTCTCAGAGGCCCAGGGCAAAAGGTCCATTCCTTGAAAATTCAGTTTTCAGCTGTGGATATAGGTCACACAGCTCACCTTATTTTCACCATGAAGTCTGGGTCTCTAACACTACTCTATTGCATATTAAGTGTTGGATGAATACCTCGAAATAGAAAGATTCTCCTGCATCAGAAGTGTTATCCCTTTTTCTCTACCCAGAGAGGAGTCTCCTGAGAGGCATTTTAAAGACTTTTATTACATTTTCAGTCTCATGTGAAAGGTGAGACGGTGCAGATGTTACAATTCACACCACCAAAAATTACAAAGAAATTTACACTGAAAGAAATTTACACCAAAGAAAATTACACTGAAATAAGTAAATGCCACAATTTACAGAGTTAGAAATAATTTTGCCTTGTTAAAGTGATAATTTACTAAAGCTAGTGGGTAGAGGCAAAGGATATAATATTTCCTACCACTGCAATCAGCTCCCTGTTATTCCAGCAGCTGCACACTAGGAATCACAGAGTATTTCAGGGAAAATCCTCAGAAATCATATCTAGTTGTTTTCTGATTTATATCTATCTCAGGTAACATATCTTCTCCAAGAAGGAATGTTTACAAGATAGGCTGTTTGACATAAGAATCTGACATTGTTTTACCTTTTCAATGGAATGAGGACAGTTGTGTTTCCTCTTTTTCTCTGTAATCCCTTCCCATAACAACATCATTTCTTATTCACATGTTTTGTTTAGCTCCATCCAGTAAGTGTTACAGCTGTCCTGCAATAAAGCTAAATCCTTACAAGGTGTTCCCTTCCATTGCCACACACTTGGAGAACATTTGAACCCACATGACACCAAAAAAGAGAAGCCAAACCTCCTACATCCTAATACTTTCATTTGATCATACTACATTTCTGTGTTGGCAGATGGGTGGATTTTCCTGGTACCCTCCCCAATTTCTAGGAGGCAGAATGAATCCAGAAGTATGTTCTTTGAGGAGATTATATCCTGAAAGAAAGAATGTGAGCATAGGGAAAAGATCCATTTCCAAATACACTGGACAGGCTCAGGCACTGACTGAGCACCCAGCAATGCCAGGGAGCCATGTTTCATTTGGAAATCCCCAGGCACCTTGAACAAAGGAGAGACATACCTATGGAAAACCAGGAAAACAGTAAAATCCTGCCTCTAAATTCATTGTTCTTGAATAGAAAATCTCATTTCTTAAGGTAAAACATAGCTCAGCCCTGAAGCAGCAGTTCCAAAGTAGAGTCCATCAAGACAGAGATCCAAGATGCAGCAAAGGCACATGAAAACAACAACAAAAAAGTGTTTCCCCCCAAAACAAGCACTGAACAGATCTAGGGTAGATCTCCAAGTGGAGCTCCTACAATCAGGTGGCCTTGGATGGAATCCCCAGCCACAGCCCCTTCCCAACTCCAGGCACTCCAAGGGCAATCAAGGATCCATTTTTATGAGCAGAGGGTGAAAAGTAAGCACAGAAGATAAAAGTGACACTGCTATGACAGAAGACTCTTTTCTGGACCCTGGCAAGGCTCAAATAACCACCTTTCCCAGACTAAAATGCACAGAATTTTTAACAACCGTGATACTTCAGACTTACTGAGCAAACAGTAAATTAATTTGCTTTACTCATTTAATCATGAGTCTGGGTGAAAAGGTATCTCCAGTATCTCTTCCTTCCTCCCAAGAAAAAGAGATTACTTAGGAGAAATGGAGAGGTGTTGCTTTTTCAATGACATAGAGAAACCAACTTTTTTATTTAATAAAAATACAACGTTTTTTATTGAGTATGAAAAGTATATATTATCAAATCACATGAACTCCCCTCTGAAGTCCCCACACACAAGAAAGAGAAAAACACAACGGGCTAATTTCTAAACAAAGAGTTGGGCATTTTCCCATTTTAAACTGTTTATAAAAACTAAACCCCTGTCAAACTGTACTGAGAGTGAGAAACAAGGGCTTTTAATTCATCCGTGCCTCTTCCTTCAAGTGTGCCTTTCACCATCTAAGAAAATCCCAAACAATAACAACGTATTAAAAAGCCTAAACTTTTGGCTAAGTTTCCAGCTGCTAATTTTGTCTATCATGAGCTGCTATTGTCAGTCTGAGGAAGGGATTGTTCCCAACTTTAAAAATAAAAAAAGAAAAGTAGAAGATGCAAAATATACTCAAAGTAACATCTGTGTTTTCTGATTTTATTAAAGCATTTTGTCTTTGTTAAACAGAAATAACAAAACACTGAGCCCTTCCCATCAGTATTCATGACATCTGCCTTTTCATACAAAACCCTCTGAAAGAAAATTCCCCCTGGAAAAAAAATACTTTCCTTCTAAAAAAACAGATTGTGAGACAGATGATTGCATTGTTTAATCAAATTTCCATCTGAAAACTCTTTTCCTAGTTTTAGATTTAGCTCACCCAGTAAGGCACAGGCACTAGGAAGCACGTGGAAGTATAAAGTAGCAGCTCCTCCATTTTATTATCTCCCTTGAGCTTTGCAATTGGCAATTGAAAAAAGGGGAGGAACAAAAGTCGCGGACATAAATTAAGCCCTGCTTTTTAAAGTTCAAACTGAATTTTCTTTATTTTTCTACAGCTGTCAGATAAGCAGGGTAAACCCACTAATGCATGTTTAATATATAAAAACTCCTAATGTTCAGTAGTACAACCTCCATTTGAGACATTAGTTCAGGCCAGTGAACTTGGAGCAAGCCAAGTGTGGAAATGTGGAATTGGGCCAGTGACCCCCACCAGTGCCTGTCATATCTGCTGAAAGCAAACTTGTCAAATATAGAAGGGGCAGAAGGAGGACAAGAGTATCCTTAAACCAGGGAGCAGCAACAAAGCAAAGATGCCCATCATCTATTCACAGTTGTCTGTTGTTCAGTAAGGGCTCTGGCCGTCTCAGGAACAAAAAGTCTGGTTATAGCCTCAACCTTTCAACCCTGGCTGGTCTGGGGGCCTTTTATTTCACAGGCTCCCCAAAGCTGATGAGTGATCATAAAGCTATGATACGCTCCTTGCTGTTATCATCTCTTCAAACATACTCTGTGCCCAGCAGAAGAGGGAGAGAGTATTCCCAGGGCTGCTAGCCTGCTGTAAAAAAAGAGCCACTGTTCTTCCTCTTCAGCTACAAAAACAGACTTTAAAAATAGTTCATTGGTTGTATTAATAGTAATTCCTTAGAATTTTTTTTTTTAAATAAATCAAACCATTTTAAATATCTGCCTTACATCCCAACAGTGGTTTTAATTGACTCATGAATGCTTTTTCTGGAGCTTTGGCTGGGGCCTGACTTCTTTTTGTCCCCTCACTTTCATTTGTACAGTTTTATTCCTCAGCAAAACAAGATGCAACTGCGGGGGAAAATCCCCCATGAGCATTTGATTTCACAGGCAGGGGAAAAGCTTAAACCCTAACAATTTTCAACAGAAGACAGAGAACCTGCACTGAATTTGTAAAAAAAAAACCCAAGGAAATTTGTAGGACACATTCAGCTCTCACAGCAACAAGCCTTCATGACCTTCCTCAGTGTTTATTTCCCGTGTTCTACGTATTGCTTCCATGACCACTCTGTATTTCTAATTCTCCTGTTTGAACAAACACATTGCAAGTGAGACACCTGATTCTCTCTCCTGCAAGGTATCAGTGAGGGCCCTTGTGTGAAAGCAGATCTCTGGGGGCTGTTCCCACCCATGGCTCCCGACAGGTACCTACCCAACCTACCTAGTCACACACCAGCACCTTTGTCAGACATGAAGGAGCAGAGTCCTGCTTTTTTAACACAAGAAAGTCTGCTGGTGCTTACCACTTCGTATTTTGCATTTTGAAGGGTGCACGCACAAGGAAGTAAGCTGGATTGCAAAAAGTCCCCAATAATTTTATCCTCTTTAATACAGATTCCTGCCCACCAGATGAAAAGCCTGATGGTTCTTGCTGTACAAAGCACTCTTGTATGTCCCCAGTGCCTCACACCATCCTGTGCAGGCTGCTAACATGCTTGGGTATGATCACATTTTCTTATCCTGGAGATAAAATTATACTGTGATAATTCTCAGACTTCTTATGCCGTGTTCCTAAAAGATAACTTCTAGGGTAACTATTTCCAGGTTAGGTATTTTTTGAGAGAGATATAAGGTTTTCATGCAATTTTTCATTTTGTTTGTTCCACTGAGGTAAACTTTAGTGTCCTAAGTGAACTGTTGTTTACCTGAACAAGTATTTACAAACACAAATTTGAAAAAAATACATACTACCACATGTATAACTTCTGGCTTCAATTCCAGGGAGGTGAGTCAAAAGAATCAGGCTAATATACCAAAGAATAAATAATTTAAGTAACTTACTTTTACATGAGTGCCTCCTCTTGAGTTAACTTTGCACATAGGCATTGGAAGAACTTTTTTGTTTCTTCCAAGAGAGAAAAGCAAGAATTCTGCAAAGAAAGTAAAAAAATTTAATAATATTTATATTACAACTAGATTTTATAGCTGGTAGTTACTGTTTACAGTTAATAAGGTGAGCTAATTGTAGCTTCTGCTGTATCAAAGACAACAGTTCAAATACAGCATCACATCAGAGTATTACACCAAGTGTCATTGAAGCGATGTTACCTTTTCAATAAATCCTAGGGGAAAAAAAAGCCATTATCATTTCAAGACTTTATATTATAAAAATGGAGAGAAATAATTTCATAGGTGCAGAAGTGATGTTTCCTTATACATTCCTATGTTATTTCCACACAGTAACCAAGTCTACTTAATGACAAAGAAGATATCAAAGGTGAGCCCATTTCATGAACATAAATCTCTGTTTTAGGGAAAATTCCCAGAATGTGATTGACAAAAAAACCCTTAAAAATGAAAGCCTTTAAAATAAACTGTGTCATCCTTCAGCCTCATTACTACTTCCCACCTTAAAATGAGGGGTGATTTTTCAGTACTGTCAAAATACTCTCAGCTTCACAAGCCCGGGGGATGACTCCAGTGCACACAGCCTGGTGAGATGGACCTTAATCTGCCATCATTATCTCTGAGACACACAATCCCGTTGTGAAAAAAAATTCCCATAAGATAATCTGTTTCCAAATTTGTGCTGCATTATGAAGCTCAGTCTATCGTTTACTATTTTGTATGTTATTTATTGTAAAGCTTACAGACAACCCTAAGAATATTAGAGGATCCAGAGATGGAAATCAGCTTATGGAATTCTCTAAACACAGAGGTGTGAAAAGGATGACAAGATCAAGTCATCAAAATTCAGAAAGCCTTAAAAGTCAGACTTAAGGTTGGCCACGCAACCTTAATTGAATGTGTGGAGTTTGGGGCTCAGTGTGCCCTTATTTCCCTCTGCATTTTTGGCTCTGCCATCCATAGCATCAGAGTGCACTCTTAAACCAGATGAAAACCCCCTCCACACCTGGGCAGTGGTCTCCTTCCTTTTACTACTTCTAACACAAATAAGAAAGCAGAATTTTACTCCATCAAAAGGTCAGAATGTGAGCAAGTAGCACATGCAGAGAAGGGAGTTTTCCCTCACCAATGGACTACAAATAGTGCAGTTTGGGAGGTGTAGGGATACTCTTTAGCAATTCACATTTCACCACACCCTTCTTGCTCCCCTTTAGGTTTGTTTTCAGTTTGCTTTTCCACTTGTTATTTTTGGGGATGAGGTGGGAAGCACGTGTTTGTTTATGGAGTGTTTGGCAAGGTTGGTTACATCCTCAAGCCCTTTTCCATTATACTAATACTGAACATTCTTATAAAGCCTATGGCCTTTTCCTAAGACATTCCTGGCTCATACTCCAGGTTTTACTCTATTAACTACCTCCTTTCTGTGCTATCTGTTCATCCCAACTGAAGAATTCATCAGCTTTTAAGAAGACCCTGCAGGTAAACATTTAAAAGATTTCATAAAATAAGGTAATTTTATAGGGTTCCCACAAAATAAATGGAATTCAGAAGGCTTTTCACCATAGTGTTTTATGAGGAGGCATCTCTCAAAAGAGCTGCAATATTTGATTTAGCATTGTTCCTAACAAGAGTTACATAGGGGGTTTTTCCTGCAAAGTTGTCTTTAGTGGTTATTTTTTGGGTTTCATTCTCTATCTGATGCAATTACAGTAATTCATATATGCCATTTATTAAAAAATACATCTATAGGTCCATTTCAGTGCCAAACTTGCAAGACTTTTACTTGCAAATTGATATTTATCTTATTTTATATACTGACACTCAAGAGGTAGGCAATCTTGCCTAATAAGAACGTTAACATTTATCCACAGTGCAAATGGTTTCACATGGTCAGAGTTCCTCCACATATTAAGAGTAAGTCTTTGCTCAACCTCTTAATGTATCAGCACTGATCTGGGGTGTTCATTAAGAAACCAGCTATCACTTATTTCAAATTTTATAAACTGTCTTCCAATTTTGGATGTACAACCACTGTTTTAAAGAGACCTGCCTACCCCAAGCCTTTTAATCACTTCCAAAAACACTTCAGATCTTTCATCTGACAGCAGTTCAAACCCTAAAGATATAACTTCTCTTTCTGAGCACTATCTCCTCATTTTGTGCATCTCTGGTCCTCCCCTGTACCACAAACATGTATCTCATTAGACCACATAACATCCATGTTTAATTATCCTTAGCAGACTAAAATTTGCCAGTTTCCATATGGCTGATCTGTTCAATCTGCCAGGTTTTTCATTATTTATTCAGGGGAAAAAAAATGGCAATTTACAAAAACAAATTCTTTGTTTTCCCACAGAAAGACCAGTTTCTATTCTCTGAGCCAAAAAAACTAGAACTAAACAATATGTACAACAGAAGCAGATGTAGCCATTATGGTGTGGCCTGGTGCTTTGAGAAAAGGGACAGCATGGGTAATATTCATGCATTAATACATTTACTTCAAGTGTTTAACCTCTCCTACTAACATTGCTCACATTAGTCTTGTGAGTGTAGGGAAGTTTAAACTTCTTCACCCCGGTTTGCTGCAATTCCACCACCACAATCCTGGTTCTCTGGATCAAAAAGGAAAACACTCAGACAGCGGACACCTAAATATAGCCAGTGCTTTCAGCTGGTGACCAACAACCTCTGCTGTTGTTGGATTCAGCATCTAGCCCATGGATCTATTTTGTATCAACACACTGGGACTGGTTTTCTGGATGGCATTGCCACAGAATAACACCAGGGTTGGTGCTGAGGACCAGGGCTGCACCAGCAGAGCAAACACAAAGTTATTATGTTCCTTTCAGAGAGCATAAAAGTTACTCTAGCCTGAAGCCATATGGCCCAGAAGCATGTTGACACATCTCAGCAATAAAGGTCTGTGTTACAGAAGGGACAACGCCGAGGAGATCAAAAAAGCTGGATCGGCTACTTGACCAGTGTCACTTCACTGAACCCGTGCAAAGAGCTGGAACAAAGTGACATGAACTCATCTGCGACCACTGTCTAGGAGCAGGGACCTTTAACAATGGCAGCACCTGCCAGATCGCCGCTCTCCTCCCCAATAAAGTCACCAACAGTCCCCTCACTGTTCTGTCATGTGCCTGGCACAAGGCCCCTATTGTTACCAGCCACTCTCACTCCAATAATTTCTCCTCTAAATGACACTGCACCACCACAGGTCATTTCAAGGGGACTGAAAAGAAAGATTTTGCATCTGTTTTGAGTTGTAGGCACCAAGGGGGAGGGGGCTCAAAACCCCTTGATAGCTGGCAAATGGTAATAGCAAAATGTCTCTATTGTTTGTGTTTGAACAAACAACCATACTACATGAGAGTTTTTATTGTCCTCAAGGCAATCTGCCACGATTGCTCCCCTTTGCCCATGCTCTACAGAGAGAGAGAGAAAGAGGGAAAAAAATCACCACAATAGTCACAGTTAGGAAACCTTAGTGAGAGTTTAATGACCAGCTACCAACTAATGGATGGTGAGTAACATATGGCAGAGCTTGGCCTCTTCACATATTGATTAAAAATAATTTAAAATTTAAAGCCCAGTTTGTTTGACAAGGTTCCAGCTTCTCAGCAGCCACTTAACAATCTGAATAAATCTAAAGGGGAAAAGCTTAAATTCTAGCTAACACAAGGCACAGCAGAACAAAGTCATTGTCACATTACGTAATTGAATCTATTACATTTACCCAAGATTAACAGCCAACACTTAACGATTTTCTCCCTCCACCTAAAATAGTTGCTGATGTAAACAGTAAAGCAACTCTTTGCAATATTTGGTAACCTTGCAGAGTGCCTTTGTTAGACCTTCTTTATTAGATACAAATATTAATGGCCATTATCAAGACCTGCTTGATCACATCAAGTCACATTTTAACCACATATTTTTTAATGCAACAGAATGAGCCTCTTCTTATGCCCTTGAAGCACCACATGAGTCCAATGGTCATATTTTAACACATATCTTTGTATTCTTTTTAGATTGATGAATGTCAGAAGCTGTAACACTTGAGATAATTGTTCCTTGTAGATGGATTTAAATAAAATCTAACTGGATTACTTTTTATTTGCTTTCAAAACCAGCCATACACACTAACAAATGGATCAGATAAAACTATAGAAATTACAGTACCGGTCTCTATCAAGAATCAGATGTGCAGCTAAGAAGATTCCAAGTAAATTAAAGGGACAAAGAAAAAAAAAATATGCTGGTGATGGATTTTAAATGGTGATTATTTGGAAAAGGGTTAAAAAGGAAAAGTCCTCAATGGCTCAGCTATACACACAGTAAGGATCTGGATAAAGACTTGGGATATTTAGGAGCTGATATAAATTGGTGGCTAAAGCATAAATCAATCTGTTATTCTCAGGAGGCTGCAACCTGCTCCTGATTTGGGTGCTGAACTGCTCCATAACCTTGGACAGGTCACTTTGCCTCTAGCTTCTCCCTTACACCGTTTTTAGTGGCTTCTACAGAATGTTCTGACCTTTGTTGAAGCTCTGCCCTTAAACCAACATGAAAGAGTTACCAATAGAGGGTTCAGTGCTGAGACCTCCTTCAGATCCACTGCAAACATTTCCCATACCTTGCAAAATAAAAAGGCAGGTATCAAAAATTTCTCTTTGGAAATGGTGCACCCCAGGTACTCCAGAGGACACCACCATCAACTTAAAGTAGCAGTGAGGCAAAAATACCTGCCTTATTTACAAACCATGACTCCCATGGCATGAGCTGCAGGATGTGGGGAGCACAAATACTGGGAGCAGCACAGAATCCCTGGTCCCTGTGACCCAAGGTCAGAAGAAAGAGCAACACTCAGAAACTGTGCTGAGGGCATTTTTGGGTATGATGAAATGGCAGAGGATGTGTTAGAAAACACAGCACTATTGACATGATGGCATATAAAAATGACAGATTATGGCAAAAATCATGAGGGAAGAAGATGTGTGTACTTTTCCTGAGTAGCAGCAGCAGCAGCAACAACATGGGAAGTAGGCAGAACAAGCATGGAGATGCAGCTTGGTCCTCAACCAAAAGGGTCAGAATATTCCATATTTTAGTAAAGTGACTTTAAAATATTTTAACAGCTTTGACTCAATTACAACTGCTTATTTCTCTTTAATGGAATTGCTAAAATACATTTTAAGAGCTGAATTTATTTCTAGAGATCTTCTATTATGCCAGCACATTAGTCTATCACAGAATTTTGAAAGGGAATAAGCTACATGTGGATGGAAGACAGAAAGAGATCCCAAAGTGCCACAGGAGTTGAGACCTAACTTGTTTAAATGCTTTTATAAGAACACCACCAAAAAAACCCCCACTGGATATGAAAATATCATCTTTGAGCACCAATAGATGTGTCAAAATCTGCCTAGCAACTATGCATTAACTGCAGAGTGCTCCTCAGAGATAACAAAGAATGATTGTTGCATTTTACTGATTGGAAACTGGAATGTAGCAAGAGATTTTTCCAAGGTCACACAGGAAAATCTGTGTCAACACCAGGATTAGAAGTAAGATCATTTGGCTTCCAGCTCCATAAAATCATCTTCCTCTCCAAAAAAATTACTTGTCTTTTCTAATAATAAAAACCACTGCAGGAAGGGGTGGTCTTCTGTTTTTGTCTTTTAAGTTCAGAAATATAAGGAACGATCCAATCTGGTCCTCCCTGCATTTGGACTTCCTAGATGCTTCCCGAGGACAGCCAATGCACACTGAACACAGCAAAGAAGTGAACAGCTTCATTCTCATCCCATTCCTTTCCCTTCATGCTCCCAACAGCAAACAACCTGTATCAGGATTAAACAAACTAATCCTTGGCACACACACTTTTCTTTCAGGTGTCTCCATGGAATCTGAGCACATCCCAGTCTTTGGTGTATTTTTCAAATCTACAAGGCAGGAAGTACTGGTCTTCATCAAGAGAAGGGGAACAAAGGTTTAGACCAGGAAGTTGCTAAAACTAATACATGAAGGTAGGTTTTTCAAAGTAGTTTCCTAATTCAAAGTTTAGTGCTTCACCTATTGTACCCATCTGCATTCCAAAAGCCTGAAGACTAACTGGGATTTAATGTGAATGCCGGCATCACCTTAACTAATATCAGCCAAGCATAAAATACTAAATTATACAAAACTGGGCCATTGTCAATGAATTGTGGCATTTATTGAGCATTTGATATGCAATATGTTACCTATGTTTGGTTGATTTTCATATTTGGGACAACATAAGCATGCCACATTGGTATGAACACACAAAAGCAACTTGTGCAGGACTGCAGCTGCCATGTGAGCTTCTGGTAGGCCAGGGTATTGACCAAGTGTCCACTGAAAGAATGTACTTCACACTCTCATACCAAGTATTTTATACATTGCATGAACAGGATAAAACTGAAGCCTGTAGAAGTAACACAAATTCCCTCCACAGAAAATATGCTCAGAACACCACGGGTGCAATCATTTCCTCTCAGGCAGTTGCACGTTGACCATAAACATCATTAGAGTTTATGTGCACACAAATGATTTCTGAACTATTTGTCGTTAAACTTAATTAAAATCTCCTGTCTGAGGGGAAAAATAACAGGACCTGGGAGTGCATTTGGAAGCCATTATGGATGGCCTTTTTGCTCTGTGGAAGGGCACATTGCAGCTGAAATAGCCATGTGTCAGTGCAAGTGCGGAGGAGCAGGGAAACACATGGCACTGCAGAAGGGCAAGGGAAGGCAGAGGAGAGGGACTGCAGCCTCTGCACTTCCCAGGGACCTTGGATCCTTCTGCCTGACATTGGGATGCTGGAATTTTCATCACAGCAAATACTCTCCAAAAGGAAAGAGAAGGAGGATTAAGAAACCCTCATGGAGCAGGTCTGATCCTGCTGCTCACTGAGCCCTGTGAAGCTGATCTGCCTGAGGATGGACAGGAGGGCACTTTCCAGGGAAAGTCAGGGAAGCACAGCCATTTGCATCCCATTTGCAGCAGCTCCTGCCACAGGTATTTTAGGATCATGGAGGACTTCCTCCCTCCCCTCCTAGTCCTGCTTCTCCCAGCAGGTCAAATAAAAGTCTGCTGCCCTGAGCTATCTTTCTTAGCAATCTGATTAACATATGGACATACTCTGACTTACTAAGAACAGGAAATCAATTTGAAAAGCAAGACAAATATTATTTGCTTTCTTCCCATCTGCTGTGATATGTGAACACACCTGCTTTCAGCAGTGATACCAGGTTATTGATTTAGGATATTTATAGTGTTTATTCCATTATCAGGCCAGCTATCAGAAGGCTGTAGGAAAGGCTGTTTGACCCTAAAAGCCATTTTAATACACAGTTGCTTTAAAAAAAGTCAGATTTTCTTATTCAAGTTGACAGCAATACTATTTCATGTCGTGCCTAAAGATACCATTTCCTGCTTTGCCATCCACTTCTGTTTGATTGCAAGTCAAATTAAATGTAATTGTTAAAGGTCTCTCCTCCCTACATGGTGACCCCAACGCATTTCTAGGCTACTGCTCTGACCCTCTGGGTCTGCAAAAAGCTGGTTTTCACAACACCATTGCCTTTTCACCCATGATCAGGCTGAGTCACTTTGCTGGAGGGAGCACAGAAAGCCAGAGGACCATTTACCATAAGCACAGACTGACTTTTAAGCAGATGAGTTTTAAGAAGTCTCTCCATAAATAATCAAGCCAAATAATTGTGAAGTGGCCACAAATAACTATCTAAAAAGAGATAGCACTGTGTGCTTCCAGCAGTAGCCCAGGCCAGAATGTGAAACATCCAACTGGATTGCTGCTGAGAGCATATAAGCAATATCTTTCATAACAATATTGCATCCAACCCATAAACACTACTCCACATTGCTCAAACCTTACTAGAACACCCACAAGTTGTCAGGAGGGCTTATTTTGGAATTAATTAATGAGAGCCTGTGCTCACAGAGAGCTCCACGTAGCAACTGTGCGGCTCTGTCGAGGGACATGGTCACCACATGTCTGGGGTTGGATTTGTTTCCGTTTGCTTGTGGAATTTTTTCCCATTGGGTTGCTAGGGAACTAATTGCTGGGTGCCTGTGGGTGCTTGACCAAAGCAGGGAAAGGACAGGGTGGGGGGCAGTGGCTCTCTCTTGCTCCTGGCATTGGGGAGGGCAGGTCTGGCTGCTGCTGCTGCTAAGGGAGGATTCTCCTTTGTCTCCACTGGCTCCTGTCCTGATAAAGTCTACCATCATCATCTCCTGAGCTCCAGAACAGCTGAGTTCATCTTCTCCTGCCCTGTGGGACCGACCCTGTCCTGCCACCACCGTTCCCTCAGCATTGCTTTGAGGTTTTTCTGTGGCACTGTGTCTCCTCCCCTGCTGGGACATCCCTGCAGCTCCACTGCAGAGCTTTCTGCTCTCACCCACCGGCCCGGGATTGTTCCACCGTTCCAGCCTGGTGCTCTCAGCAAGATCAGACTGCCCCGAGCTTTGTGAGAACAAAGCCCCTCGAGGTCTTGCCTGGTTCTGTTTAGTATTATTGCTATAATTGTCATTGTTTGTTTGCATTGTTATAAATACTAGTAAAGAACTGTTACCCCTATCCCCACAACTCTGCCTGAAAGCCCCTTTAATTTTCTAAATTATAATAATTTTGAGGGAGGGGATCTGAATTCCACATTTCCTAAGGAGGTCCTGCCCCGTCCTTAGCAGATACCTGTCTTTAAACCGAGACACCACAACAATTATTCTTAGGAGAAAAAACACCTTTTAGGAATGGATTAGGATGGCTGATGCTCCGGGAAGTATTGGGCTGTTCTTGTGATTATCTCTTGACCCTTCCAGCCTTATTTCTCTATCATTTTAAGCAGAAAAAGAACGGGGGAAAATTGCAAGGTACTGGAATATAAACTAAAAATGAATATGCATTAGTTACTAAGTAGATTTTTAACAAATATTTAATGTGTTATGCAGATAAAGCACTGACCTGAGACACACAAGACTTGTATGTGATTCTTACTTCTACCAAGACCTTTCTACAGTGACTCTTAGATCTTAGACCTGGGTGCTGCCTGTGTGTTGCTGTTGCATCCCAGGTAACAGAGCTGGCACTGCAACAGGGATTCAACACAGCCTGATGGAAGCCTGGATCCTTCAAAGGATCCAGACAGGTTAAACGAAGGCAAATCCCCAAATCTAGAGCAGGGACAAGGCCTGTCAGGGCTTCCCTACCATGAAGGATTTGGGGACCTGAGGCCTTCCCAGGAGAATGAATGGGAAAAAACTAAGGCAAAGATGACTCCAGGGATTCAGACAGGGCAAGGCAGAATAATAGAGAGAAGCACTGACTTACAAAGCTACATGGCTTGAGGTAACTCAAACAGAAATGCAACTTTAGGAAGCAATTCTGTGCTTAGAATCTGGAGGAGCTATGAGGTCCTGAGAAAAACTCAGTTTAGTTCCACCACATCAGCTAACTCCCTTCTGGGGCAGGTGATAACTGACTCACAAACATCTGGCTGCAGTTCTAGGGAAGTCCAAGGAGAAGGAATTGAAGCAGCAGCAGTGTATGAAGTTATCTGGGGTTATATCATGTTATAAGGTTACTCAAATGCAGCAGGGATGTTGGAAGTCACTGACTGAGCACCATCCTGGCAGGACAATTCCAGCTCTCTGTACAACATGTTCCTGAATGGCCAAAGGTACTGCTGGGAGTTAATCACAAGATTTCTAATAATAGGCATAATTTGCAGCAAAAGTTACAGAGTTAATCTTCAGGGTTGGGTAACCCTCACGTCTCAAAGGCTCTAACACACTATCACAGGCACCGCTCCTCCTGACCAGAAGAGTGGTCAGGAATTAATAGGAAATCCTGACATCTGGAAGAGCACATCTGGCAACCATAATGTTTCCAAACTTGCTAAGAGTCCTTTTACATCAAATTATTACCAACTTCCTTGTGTCATGTTCTCTCTTTACAAGGTGGGCCTGCATCACTCACATTTATCCCACAAAGCAGCATCAAATATATAATAATCACCTGTTTATCTCTAGCACAGTGAAACTTCTAAGATATTCCTGGTGCTGGTGAAAAGTCAAGATGTTTACAGTGAGTGTCTTTTGGTTATTCAGTATTACATGGCAGTTGAAAACATCCAGTCCACGCTAATAAAAGGAGCACAGGAAGGAACATAAAATCTTCTGAGTCAGGCTTTAAGGTGTGTGAGTGAGGTCTGCGAACAGGGGATGGAAAGAAGTCTCTTGTATTTTCACATCAACTTGACGTGAGGTTTTTTGCCTTTTTCTCTGCAGCAGTCTGGGGTTGCTGCTATCAAACATATCCAACAATATGTCCATAAAGGAATAACTATCATACTTTGAAGCGTCTTTCCCACATTGTAGGATAAATTCACAGGGGGAAAAGGATGTCTCTGAACAGTTACAGAGTCTATCAAAACAGTGTGGCATCCAAAAAGATGTTTCTGCAGCCCTTTTACCAATGTAAATCTCTTTGTCTTCAAAGGCCCCTCATCTGCCACATTGTCGTGACTTTTCCTCTGTTCAAGTCCTTTCTTGTGACCTTTTCCATTTATCAAACCAAGAGTCTTCCCTATGGTCCTCTACTGATGTAACTCAGAAACCCTCACCACGTAAGGCCTTGGAGCTCCCACTCATCCAGCTCTTCATTGCCTTCCAAACCCATCTTTTCATTTATTGCTGCTCTTTCTTGCCAGCACTTTGCAACTGGAACCGTTCTCTGTACTTGCTGATGAAAATTCTTCTGTTGGGAAATAGCTGATACATAGAATGTCCCACAGAAATTATTTCATGGAACCATAGAGTCATTAAGGTTTAAAAAGACCTTTAAGATCAGAGATTCCAACGCTTAACCCAGCACAATCCATGTTCACCACTAAACAATGTCCCTAGAATCATATTCCTGTATCTCCACTGTCTTGTGCACAGCAACAAAACATATCATTATTTCTCCAAAAGGGTATCAAATTAGGTCAAATCATAATTGGTTTTTCACACGTTTTTTAAAATTCTTATTTAATAAAGTTTTCTGTTCAACCAAGAACAAAGCAGAACCTGAGATTGGAAGACCCCCTGTCTGGTCCAACAAAAATTATTTCTCTAGAATGGACTTAGCTTAGAGGAAAGGAGTTATATTTATAATATTCTGTGCATGAGTACAAAGCTTACCTAAAATTGCAATAACTATGTCATGCTGACTGTTGAATCACAAAGCCCTGAACAGAGTGTTTGGTTTTCGCTCTGCAATCCCAGATAATTCTACTCACACACTACCTTCACGTATCCATGCCTTGACATTTCAAGAAATACCAAGGATACTTTCCCTGACTCCATGTGTGTTCCCTGCACAGACAGAGGGCATTTCACAGGAGTCGGTGGAACAGAAACATAAACAAACCCCTGTGCCCCGGTTAGGCCTCTGATCAGGAATGCCAAACACCTCCCCCTGCTCCCTGTCACTGATACCTCCAGCCCCATGGGTCACTGCTGGTGGCCACAGCTTTTAATCACATGCTGGGCCTCCAATGATTTATTGCTCCTTAACAGTTTTTGTGTTGAAGATTCCCAGTTGGGAGCTCTACTCTCCTTCCCCTCCACCATGAAGCATTCCCCAAGAACATCAAAACCAAAGCAGGAAAACACACTGTCCATGTGGAAACAGAGTTAAAGCTGTTTAAGAAAACTATCTGTTACCAACAGGCACTTTTAGCAAATAATTAGTGAAACCATGAAAGATTTTAGGATTTATACGAAGGCTAAAAAGTTAAAGACTTGAAGTCTTGTATAGTGTTTCCAGCAGACTACATGGCTATCTGTTGATCACTGCATATTCCATGTAAAAACAGTCAGTCCTGCTTTTGCTGAATCTTTGCTGTGAGATTCACCTTTGTTCTCAGGCTCCAGCTGCTTCTGTGGAGCTTTCTTCCAGTTTATCATGAACAGAAAAACTGTGCAGAAGGAAAACTCCATCAATTAAAGAGTGCCAGCATGTCATGTGTTCTCAAGTCTGAGCACATAACCAAGATTTGTCTCATAGGAAACACTGATGCAGCATTTTTCATCCACAGGTCCACAAAGTTTCCTGCACCTTCATTTCAAAGCCGAGCTGACTTTCAAATTCACAATGTGGGATGCTGCCTGACCTTGGGTTAAAGCCAAGCTTTCCTAGTGACCAGCAAAAAGGCTCTGGGACTGACCCACATGTCTCTCAGGAACAGATAAACTTTCCTTATTTGATCAGACTCACTGGGAAGTAGCAGGGGTTCCAAGTCCTCATGCCTGCATCTGTGCAGGGACTCTTCTCACTCAGCTGGCAATAGCCCCTGCAGGAGGTGGTGCTGGCAATGATGAGGGTAATATTTGTCCATCTCCTTCTGTGCTGGAGCTCTGATGGATCCAAACAACCCATCCAGTTAATTTTTCTCTAAACCAAAACAAAACAGTATAGACACCCTATCTGTGTGTTCTGAACACAGTTAAACTACCCATTGTGCACAGCAGCCACATCATTTCAGCCACTGAACAGAGTTTGACCATTTATTAGTATTTGTTTCAGTGGAAAAAAGGCCTGCCCTTTGAACACATGGGTCACATTTCACTCTCACTTTTCTCCCTCACACCTCTACTGTCACTCAATGGTCTAATCAAAGACACATAATGCCAGCAACAGAAGAAAATAAAAGAAAGTGATACCTTTCAGTGACACTTAGAAAATAAAGTCCAAAAGGCAAAACAATCCAACTCATTAGTCAAATAACTATCTTGGAGGGATACATGGGAGGCCTCCTGTTGCACAGGTCAGGGACACAGCTTCAGCACATCCCTCCTCCATTCCTATCCAGCTCTCATGCTCATGGAAAGCAGGGTGACAAGAGGGGAAAAATGTGGATGGAGAGGTATAAGTCTCATCCTGCATGGAGCTGTAATGGAGCCAGGGAACATGCACTGCTGTGAGAACTAAGAAATACCTGCAGTTGCCTGATTTTATGTATAGCTTTAGCAATTCCCAACATTTTGTAGGTTCTTTACTTGTATAACATGCAAGCAGGAATTATTATGAGGATAAGGTGTATTCTTGATACATTTAATCCCAATCTGCCTTGGCTAAATCTTAATGGTGCTGAGTGTTGTTGTAGGACACGAGAGACTCTAAATATTTCAGAAGGCAAATAGCATAAAGAAGGCTTTATTGTTTAATTCTTACTACCTTTTATGAGGTGTTCTGATACAGACTTAACATGATTGGTGAATAGGAAAGACACCCTTCTAATTCTATTGGTGAAATTAGAGAAACACAAACGTCAGATGAAACGAGATTATTTTGAGAAAGGATAGTTGTTTACTAAGATTGTTTTGAGAAAAAGCTCTCCTGAGAAGAAATCAGCAGCTACTAGCAGGCTAAAATCTTTCTCAGGCTCAGAAAATCAGGTCCACAGCTGAGCCCTCACAGCCATAACCAAAATCATGCCATTCTGGGATTATCTTCTCTAAACACTGTCACATGTAAAGTTATAACCTGTAAAACAATAGCTCAGCGCATATCTAAAGATGTCCAAATACAAATGTACAATTCATAAAGCACAACCTGCAACACTCCCTTACAAACAGGTAACTTACCTGGGAAAAAGGGCAATCCACCCCTAAAACAAGGTTACAGCTAAGGTTCTCTTCTCACTTCCTTTACGAAGGCATGGAATGATAACCAAATGTGATTGTCCACCACAACTGCTAGCACACGGTGTGTGTAAATAGCATTTTTGCATGATGTCACACAACTACCACTGCCCTACATGGCAACAGGCCCTTAATAAACAGGTGTCTTTGACAATGAGGGACAGGCCAGAACCCTTACAAGGCAAATTGGTTTTTTCTTATAGCTCTACCACTTGCCATAGACTGTAAGTAGAAGTATTAAAATCTAAGGCTAATACACAGGAGGTTTGTTTATTGCACTGTATAGACCAAAGAAGAATTTCTGTCATATGACACTGAAGGCAGATGGCACAAAAATTCCTCTGAAGTCTGCAGAAAGTGTTGAACAGACCCTTCTCTGTATTAGCCTTCTTCTCACATATCTGTGTTGTGAATTTTAATACAGCTGTGAAAGGAAAAAAAAAAAAAAAAAAGGCCCCACCAATAAGCTTTGCCAATTGGGCATTAAAATGTTGGAGACAAAGGAAAGTTTGGGGAGGAGATGAGTTTGCTGTGGGCAGTGACTGTTTCAGGCAGCCAATGACATCACTGCCTGTGCTGTCTCCATCACAATTTTCCAGAAAAGGATTGCAGCGATGACAGATTCCATTCCAAAACTCCCAGGCAGCTCTTTACATAGATGTTAGCAGAACAAAAGCTTTACACAAGATTTCCTCTCTCTGTCAAGCAGCATTTGATGTTCTCTAATCCTCACCTTGGGAAAAGCACTGGAAAACCATATGGACATGCTGAAATCACACAGGATGTCTCGTCTTGTAGCTCAAACTCATGAGTTAAGGAACCTCCGTGGAGGAAACAGAGCAGAGAGAGTGGATTGAGCCTTTTATTTCCAAGAAGAGAGCAGGGATAGCCTCCAAAGTTATGCATATCACCTCCAAGTCCAATGGCACGTGTTGCATCAAAGATTATTATGGCAGCTTATTTGGGAACAATGGGGAGTAGAAAAACAGAAAAAGCATCAACACAATGAGCTGTATTAGAGAATTCTCGGTAGCCACAAATAAGTAATATAATTTTTTTAAATTCTTCTACTTCCATCTTTAAAAACCTCAGTTCCCTCTTTGTACGGAATTCTGACCATAGCTAAAGTACAGCAAGTCACAGCTCTTGATATTTGGACGGAATCTTTCATTTAAAATTCATAACCACCATTGTCATGTATTTCAACTAAACCTGGCCCAGTAGCTAAGAATTTATGTGCTCAATTAATCTAGTTCCCTTCTGTTATTCAATAATTTTTTGACTTTTGCCACTGGCAGGAAGTTATTAAAATAATATCCTTATTTTGTATGGAAATTTAATCTGATTTGTATCTATTGCCAATTTCACCATCTTAAAGAACATTTATTAGCATGAACTGTCTTCTGTGTCTCACTTGACTCAAGTAGAATATTTTTCTTCTCCATAGAAGAAAAATGAGCAAATATTTTCAAAATTTCATACATGCAATTGTGCACAGAGACTTTTTCCAATTTTCATGCTCTGTATATTAGAGAAATTATCAGAACCTAAAAGCAGATAAAAATAATAGCACACATTATTTTGGAGTTGCCATTTTTTAAAATTTCCCATAAAATATTATAGCTTTATCTTTTTCCCAGCCTTCCTTATGCGTGTACCTCCATGTTGGTATTTAGCTAATGGAAAATAAAAGGAAATTTGACAGGCATTGTTGTAAGGAACCACTTATACTTGAGACAACAGCTTCATGGTCATTATCTGGCTTGTGGTTTGGAGCCACACTGGAAGGCTTGGATTTCTTACCCAGCTCCATTCCCTGCTACAGCCTGTTAAATTAATGCCAGTGAAGACCAGGCATATGTTTCAGACAAACTCAGTGGAAGTGCCTCCCTCATGGCTACTCAGGACCATCTCTGCTTCTCTATAATGCCTTTGTCCCCTGTTGCAGCCTGGCATTTCTGCAGTGTGATGGAATTAATTCAGATGAAGAGCACAGCTACTGACGTGCTGCTCACCCCAAGCCACTCAGGCACATTCAGCTTTTGTCCCTGTGACCTCTCAGGTCCCCAGGATTTATCTTTGGAGACAACACCATCACAAGGCATCAAAAAGTGCAAGGAATGTGCTGCGTTTCAGAAACTTTTTTCTTTTTTTTCAACTTTAACTGCAAGCAAAGGGTTGTAATAAGAAAGTACTGCATTGCATTACGAGGCATGTCACTGCAAGCAAAACCAGTTTCACATCTTGGGTAGTTTGAGAAGCAGACAAACACTGTGACTGTTTTTTTTTTCTTCTGGATGTCCTTGTATAATTGATCTTGAGTTAGGAACTGCATTCCAGCAGAAGCCTGGATTAAAACCCTAGACCAACAACAGTCAGCCATCAATCTTGAGGCAATCTATCCTTTCTGCAACCATTTGTATCAGCCATTAGCTATTCAGTAACTCAGGAAGAGATCATCTTTCAAAGAGAATAAACTCTCAGTGCATATCCCCATTCATTCCTCCTATTCTTTTGCTAATTCCCATCTATTACTCCCTCAGCACTTGCAGTGAAATCCCATGCTTTGGTCATATTTATATACCACATTACTAAGCATCAGAAAAGAAGAAATAACTGCTTTTCTTCCACATACAATTTCCAACAAAGAGTTGAGAATTTTCCAAAAATATTACAGACCAGGATGCAATAATAACCTCCAGCACACATCCATACCTACGTGATTCTCAGTTTTATCCATTTCCCCTGACATCATTCCTGAAGTGCAATGCAGTACCAGGAGCAACAGCTTTAAATTAAATTAAATTAAATTAAACAGCACACCCTCACTGGGAGGGTCCTTTCTCACTGCCAAAGCAGAGTAAAATGAGAGGTTAGGTAAGATAAAGGAGACAAAGGCTTTGTATTCAAAAAGGCATCTCTTCAGAAGTCATCTCCTCTTCAAAAACTTTGGAGCTGCCTTTCCTGTGTCTGAAAATACTCTCATTTTACATATATACATTTCACTGAGAAAACAGTCAAAATTCACCTTGAAAATCAGTTGTGCTGCATGCCTTCATGGACCAAGGGCTGGGAGAGGGGACGCCCATTGCTAGATCTTTTCACTGTGCCCCTGCCTCTTCCAAGGAAAATTCCTGCTTCATCCCCTGCCCCAAACCAGCCCCATCAGGAAGTTTCTGACTGAAGCTGAGTCAGGATTGCAAACTCACCCTGAATGCCTGCTCTGCTGTTTGTGCATCAGTACAGAAGAAAGAAACAATTCCCCTTTCCTGGGCTGAGACAGACGCCTTGGAGCCTGCTGGACATGAGCACATTATCCAGTGTGTGTCTTTAGAGCCCCAACCTACAGCACCCAGAAGCCTGCTGGACTTCCTAAGTAATCCTGTTAGTCAGGACAGTCTTCTTAATTGTTTAGGTAAATTTTTCCAATTATTAGCACTCCTCTGGGGTATTCCCATTGGAAATCTTGTTCCTAAAGAACAACAATAGATTAAAGTAAATTTTATTACTTTGGGACTGGTCATTAAGGTTGTTAAATTGTTTTTCCTTCTTTTCAGATAGCAATTACAGGCGGTGGAGTGTTATTACTTTTTGGGGTTTTTTTTCTTTTCAGTACATTGCACTGAAGATCTTCCTGACCACATGAAGATTACAATTAATTAGCTCATGATCTTTCACTTAGCAAACTCAGTTAACAACATCAGATTCAGAACTCCAACAAAATTTCTAAGCCATCAGGTTCACAGCATTTTGTATTAAAGCTAACAAATAATTTCAAGAGATGCTTTTTCACTTTTTATAAATTGAAGTCAATTTGATCAAGCCACAAGCAATGTAATTTTTAAAGTCCAGGAAAATTGTCTGGTGCCTAATCATGGCAGAAGAGTCAACCTTTACAGACTCCTCTTTAAATTCCTATGCTAAACAGTCATATTTCTTAGCCAGATACAGCAAAACTGTATCTGGCTAAGTTATATGAAGAGGGCTATTTTCTAATATAAAAAAGTGAATTAATTTATTTTTCTCCAATATAAGAAGCATGCATTTACTGGCCAGCTTCACTTAAAAGGAATTTTGTATGCAAAATTAAGATATTAAACATGGGCCCCACCATGTTATGAATTTAAGTGTGCCAGTACTGACAAATCATTGGCACTTAACAGTTCTGTCTTTAAAATCATCATAATTTGACTTCAGAGCACTGCAAAAAAGCTAAAAAAAAAGATTTTAAGAGCTGGAAAATTACTTTTCTTTCCAGACTGTTCAGAGGACTGTACATTCATTGTACTTTTGAAAGCAATGTGATTCGTGGCAACTTTCCCATCCATAACATCTCAGAGATATTTATAGCACATGATATTTTAATTGCCCGGTGACAAAATTATTTTGAAATAGATCAGTTTCACAATGCATTTGCTTTGTGTTTGAAACAAAAAAAAAAAAGATGAAGTCTGAATATTGCTAAGGTCTGGACATAAGCCTGACAAAACAACACAAATGTTAGGGGAAGATGTCCATAATCCATCACCCTTGGTGCATCCATGAATCCATACGCACAAGCTTAGCTGTGGGTAGGGATTCAGTCTGGCCAACAATTATCCAGCTGCATCACTGATTCATAACCTTGCTGAGGGCCTGAAGTTTAGCCCAGGCCATGTCTTCTTAAGGACTTGGGTCTTCCCAAGTGAGCAGTGGCTGCCCCAGACCAGCATTTCTCTTTGTTATTTGTTTTGGTGAATAAAACCACAGTAGCTTCTAAACAAACAACCGCTATTTGAAATAGGGAGCTATGTTTGGACAACAACAAAATTTACAAAAAATGTATCAAGTAATTTTACAGTCAAATGACAACATTGTGGTCTGACTTGCATAAAGCAGGCCACAGAATTCCATCCAGCAGACACACTGGGGGGGGGGGGTGGGGTTTGTGTGTGTATGGAGGAGTATTTATTACATAAAGTCTCTCCCTGAACCCACCACAGGGCTGATTGGATGTGAATGGGGTATCTGCTGCTTTTTAAGCCAGATTTGCCATCTTTGTTCTGATGTATAAAGTACTCAAATGGCTTTGGATACCCCACTTGGGGGACTGGCTTTGACTCCATGTTGCACTTCTAAACCTGGACTCTGCTTTAATAGAGTCAAGTATGGGACATGGCAGTGCAGCCAAACTCCTGCAGTTTTGGAATTTGTGCTCACCTTCTCTAAACCCATGCACAGAGAAAATTCAATCTGTCAACCACACACAAACAGATTTGCTCTTAACTTCCCACCTTTTTGATAGTCAGGAAGGTTTATTCATTGGCAAGTACATTCAGCAGAGAGGGGAAAATAATAAAGTGTTTTGACGATTTTTATTTGGAAGCTCCTTCCATTTCCCAAGATTTTGGTTTGTTCATCTTATTTTTAAGTTATCTTACCAGGGTTCACAGGTAACCTTACAAGGCATTTTGAAGTTAAAAAGCAGGGGAAAAGTCTCTTAAGTACAATCCATCGTTTTAGGCTCTTGAAACTGTATGTGCAAAGAGTAAAGAATTTTCTTTTTTTTTTTTTTTTTACAAAGCACATGAAATATACGCTGTACTTGACACATGCACAACTCAGGGCACTTGATCCAAGTCCCATTTACTGCACTTGGAAATTTGTAAATTTAGGTCCTGCTGAAATATCTGAAAGCAAACCCTCTTATGAGCATAAATTTGATTTACAGCAGCTAAAGTTCTAAGCTGTAGATGAGTCTCTCAAATATTTGTTTATAGGAAAAATGTGGGCTCCGCTCCTGAACTGGGATTTTACTGGAACACTGTGGTGGAAAAGAAGTTACACCAATGTTCCTTGCCATATTAGAGATCATGTTTTGTAAATGGGGACTGACCTTTAGCTGTACCAACACTTCTAGGTGTCACTGTAATTTATTTCTTCATGGGATTTCCTCACTGGTACTTCCTCAGCCCCGTGGCCTTGTTTATCAGCTCAGCAGTGCTCGTAACAGAACATGCCCATATATTCCACGTCACATCCTTACCCGGGGCAAGGGGAGCCAGACACCCTGAAATATGGAATGTGCATTAGCAAGCATGCTCCATAAAATTTCAAAGCCTGAGACCTTTCCACAGCCTGACAGATTTTCCCATATAGCTTTCCACATTCCTGGTGTAACCCAATACAGGCACTGCAGGCTGAATGATAAACAGAGGAAACCTCAGGAAAGAGGAGTCTCAGAATATTATGCTTTGCTTAATATTCCACAGGTGACCGATGGCTGCACAGCCCATTTTTTCAAGACAGGCAGAAAAAGTAAGAGTGGGACCCAAAAGTAACTAAAAGTATCTGGCAATGACCTAGCACCACCCTCAAACACTATCTTTAGTGAAAAATAAAAAATACTTTCATACTTTCAGATCCTGGTAAAAGCAGAAGCTGCATTTCAGTAGACACATGATTTAATACTGGTTTTGCATTAGGTGTATCAATGCATTTTATTGTAAATAAATAAATAAATTTAAATAAATTTAACTGCAAATCACAAGATGCATGAGGAGACATTTCTGCTAACTGACTCACTTCTATTTTTTCTGTTTACCAGCTGTGACTTATACATATATCCACTGCAGCCCCAGTCAAGGCAATGTGCATCCAGCACTCAGAAAGCACTCAGAAAATGTGAGCCTTGCCACAGACAGCTCACACCCACCGAGCCACGCTCTGACTAGCATTCAAACCACACAAAAATATCCCAGAGTGGAGTCAGGCCAGGTACACACTACCAGGCTCCTCCAGGTCAAACCCTGGGGGAAAGCAGAGCATCTTCAGAGCTGCTCTGCTTCCCATCAGCTGTCAGGGGCTCAGAGCTGGCGCAGGTTTCAGGCATTGCTGGGATATTTTGACCACGCTTATGGCTTTGCAGCCTATGGAACACCGGAACAGAAGATTGCCTCACTCACAAAGTGACTCTCGTGGTGCAAATCCAGAGCAAAACCTGTGATGGAACAGCCAGGAGCCCCAGCCAGGATGAGTAATAAGGACCTTCTGTGCAGCCACTGCACGTAGTGCACAAAGTACATGGGGTTTTCAAACAAAATAGTGCAGAATGGACCACAGCCATTGTGCCCATGCTAGAGCTGGGAAAGCTTCAGCTGGCACTGCTTGCAGCAGCTGTTGGGATCAAAAGAGAGAATGTGGAGATCCCAATCTTACAAAAATCTGTCCAGTCTGTTACTCAACATGATCTGTTAAAATAAAATGAACATGCAACCATGTTTCTGACTGTGGATTTTGGCAAAGCACTGGACTGGGTCATACTTTCATCAGCTGTTATCCTTGTTTATGACTGGACCACAAAACCAGATCCTATTGCCTCTGCTCCCTCCTAACACCACTCTGTGATGCCAACAAGAAGACAGAACAGTGTTTCCAGGCTGGATCTTTAGGCAGGCAGTATCTGCAGATTATTTCAAAGATTTCTGCTGCTCTTGGTGATTAGAAAAAAAAAATGTTTGCAGGAAATAAACTGAAATGCTGTGTCATCAAAAAAAAAAGATTTTGTGTTCTTTAGCATTCACTTAACTTTAAATTCTATGCAAAAGGTTCATGAATTAATAGATACCAAGTGCAATGTGACATCCACTCTATTGAGGTCAAAGTGCTAAATGTCTAAGCTGATACTTAGTAAAAACCATAGGCATGTCAACACTTGATTTAATCTGGGAAATTATAACCACTGCACTACCAACAAACAAACAAAAAATTATGATTTCCACTGGTGGAAGTATATATCAGGAAGTAACTGACAAACAACTGAGGAGACCATATGTTTTAGTGATTTTGCTCACCTATGGAATGCAGAGAGCTATGAGTTGTGTAAGAACTGACACAATTTCCAGCTCTCCTATGAATGAAATCAGGGTGATCTGAAAACAAGGAAACAAACACATCCAGGAAAGGTTTCACCCTTTCCACACACAACACTAGCAGCACTGATTCTAGCCAGTGAGGAATTTCTGGGAGATAAAATTCCCAGGTAATGGGCTGAGGGAGAACTTGGAAAGAACCAGCACCCCAGTTCTGCTCAAAATATGTTAATAATTATGTGAAAAAAATTCTTTTATTTCCCAAACATGTCTTTATAGTCTTGACATAGAGAAAATGATAGAGACACAGATTTCTCAGAACACATCCATTCCTACATATAATTTATATCAAAAAAGTTATACATTTCAGTGTCATTAGCTGCAGAGCTTATTTTCTTGTTAATAATATTACTCTAACATGTAGATGACAGAAACTGAATTCATCACTTATGATCATGCACTATTTTGCACCAAAAGTAAATTTAGCTGGTTTTCAGGTAGAGAACAATACTTTGAATAACTCTACATTTTTGGAATCCAGCCTGAAACCTCAAAATGTTTTCCAAAATACAACTATGTTAATAAAAATCTCAAACTAATCAGCACAGAAGTTACACATACTCTTAGCTAGAGAAAAATATCATGAGTAGAATTTGAGGGAGACTAAGTACACCAAAGTACTTCCCCAAGTACACCAAAAAAGTGGTAAGCATCTTTATCTTCATGTTCAGTAAATCTTTTCCTGTCGTACTGAAGAACAATCATTCTTGTGTGATTGAAATAAATTTGAATTAGCTTTTTTTTTTTTAAAGTAAGCCACCACTTGAACTTTCCAATTAATTCCCAGGAGCCACAAAAATGCCTGATGCAACACTGCAATTTTATAATCATCTCTGGTCACTGAAGCTGACCAAGCCACCATGTGTGCACACAATCTCCACTAGCAGTTGAAGACCAAGCTGCAGAACAGGTGATGCCACCATGTGGGGCCTTGATTGCTAAATGAGGTCAACTGACAAGCATTATTCTGAAGGAGGGAGAAAAAATGGAAAGAAGAGCCAAGGTTGGAGAGGAAGCTTTGGGAGGCTGGGCAGCAGCCTCACGGCCAAGCTTCTATTGTGCTCAGAAACAGAAAGAATTTGACACCTGACCTCTCCTAGGAGAAACTGAAGCAGCATCTCCAGAGTAGGCAGTGAAGCATGGAAGTGCACTGTCCACACAACAAAGAGCCAATAAACCAAGACACTCTGGACAAACAGATAAACAGGGGCTTCCTGGGTGTCTCTGGAAAACCGCTGAAGATCCATGCTTTGAGAAACAGTGCTCAGATATCCTGTGAAAAGTCCTGAAACATCACCGAGACTGCTCAAAACCCTCCAAGTTCACAGCTCTTTTCAGAGTTTTGTGAGTCGCTTCTCCATGAGACTGCAAGGATCAGGCTACAAGCCTGATCCTTGCAGCAAACAACATTAATATTCCCCTCTTCCTCTTTACCCAGGTAGGTAGCATTTTCTATTGTGCCCACCTATGGCCAAACGGGCCATTTATCCTTCAAAAGAGAAAGAGAAAAATGAACATTTTCCCCCATTAGTATGGCTGCTAAAAGCCTCAGTTCAGAAGCAGAGGTGGAAGCATTGATCACAACCATCTCCACTGCAGGGAATGAATCTCAATGACATCAGAATTAATCCAGAATGACTTTTTGCTCCAGAGGCATCCAGTGAAATGGGCAGCTTTGTTTACCAACAACTCCCCAGTCAGACACTCCCCATTCAACAGATTTGTGCAGTGGGGAATGCTTTGCTTGTGTGGAACACTTACAACCACATTGCCCCAAGTTGCCTTCAAAGCAATTTATGTGCCATTTTGAGCCTCACCTACTGTGTACAAGCTGAGCATCTTTAGCTCCTCTAAAAAACAGGGTGCCTGAACTCTAAAAATAAATAATACCTGAGTCTCTGGAAGCCTGCTCAGGGAAATACATCCAGTCAATAAAATAATCTGGGCAGAATTCTGAGTTGTGTCCTTGCCTGGTTTTGGACCAGCAAAGAATGAACAATCAAACCCCATTATCCAAGGTTTCAAAAAAACAGTCTTCAAAATGAGATGGATTTGAAAGTGACTAGTTTTTTCTGTACCAATACCTCTACTAGTGGCTTCTTCTCTCAATTATATGACTCAGGGGCAGGTGAAAGGAAAAGAACTGACTGACCTGAGACCACTAACCCTGAATCTTCTCAAAAGGATATTTTGTAATAAATTTCTCCTCCTTGAATTGTAAATTCTCACATGAAGCCTGAGGGGAAGTAAGTAGGGTTTTTTTCCTTTTTTTTCGAGTTGGCAGAGGATCCTACTCATGGTCAGTTGCTTGGCAACAAGTTTCTCTGGCTACAACATAAATATTCCACATGTGAAATATTTGAGAAAACACTGTTTTTCCTAACTGCATTCCACAGTACTTGGGCCATGGGGTTTCCCAGAATAGTCTAAATTGTTAACAGGGTTGCACAAAGGATGACCTCCAATTAGATTATCACTCCAAGACAGTTATAGATCAGTCCCCGTACACAGCAGTCTTCACATATTCTTTAAATAGTAGGTTAAACCTGCTCCAGGGTCTGGAGCTCATGTAAAGTAGTTTAACTGCCTAGGAACAAATTAGCTGGCTGGATCTTGTGCCCTTTTAAACGTAGGCGTGGCGGGAGACATTTTGCAGGGACTGAAAATCTGGAAGTTGCTGCGTTCAGTCTGAGGCGTCCGCCAAGGAAAGCACATCTAAGGAAAGAGACAAGGGAGAGAGACACAAACCCAGATATCTCACCACTAGGGATGCTCCTGGAAGTGCCTGCACTGGGATCAGTATAGAAAGTGTTGGAGTCACGTGTCTGCAGGCAGCTCCCTGTTCTCCCTGCCATCCTCCTCTCCATCCTTTCAGCACTGCGTCGTCCAGGACACAGACAGCTGAAGGCAGTTCTTCCAGCCCTCTGAAAATATTTGTCTCAGTGATCTATTGTAAATATTCACAATGGACAGATGCTTATTTTTCAAAAGCAAAGAGAAATACTGTGCCCTGGACCAGTAGAGAAGAACCCTGCAGAATCAGCTAACTCTGCACCCTTTCCCATCAAAATGACAGGGGATGTCTTCAAAGAGACTAAGAATAGGACAAACATTCAGTGATGCTTCTTTAATACCCTTTTCAGCTCTCAGCACTCTGTAGCACAAGGATTTCCTGCACTTAATAGCCCTTGATGAATCCTTCTTCCATGAATTTGTCTTCATACAATGACTAGGGAGGAGAAACAACTAATTCTAGACTTTATGATTTGCTAATAATTCCCAGAAAAGAGCGCTAATTATATAGATTTCTTAAAAAACCTAGGGGCAAAGAAAAAGTATTCTTGAAAGCACAAAATAGATTGTCTCAAACTCATAAGTATCAGCTAGAAATTTGGATGAAGAGTTTTAAGGCTGCCAATTCTCAAAGGGGAGGCAGTCAGGAAATGAGTCTAAACTCATGTGCTATAGACCTAGGTTCAAGTATTCCTTTAAATACAGCACCCAGGTTTCAAACTCACCTGGGCCTTTCTGAAACAAAAATATTTAGACATGTACAACTGATATGCAGTCTGGGGATCTAAGGTCAACATGCAAAATTAAAAGTCTCCCACACATACTTAAATGCTGTGCATGTTTCCATTCAAAGTATTTTTTTTATTATTTCTTCATACACCCGCAGCACTCACTCCTCAGAGCTGGAAGTTCCACATCTGTGGGATAGTCAACTGTGAAAAGGGTCTGGAAACTAATTGGGATTACACATATCTGGGCACTCACTAGCACCTTAGAGAGAAGGAACTATCGATTTCTTCTCATACATATGGAGAGGTAAAGGTAAAACTTTCCCTCCATTTTGTTATACTCATTTGCCAAGGAGATTATTTTTCTAAGATATTCCTGCCACATTTCCTGGACAGACTGCACAGTGGTTGCTTTATAAGTTCTCATGTCTTCTTCATTATCAGCACTTCGTCCCCTTTGTAGGAATTAATTTCCTCCTAATTTTCCTCCATAATGTGTGTGTGTTGCAGATACTGATTAACACTTTGGCCATATCTGCATTATCTCATTTTGCAATAAAAAAACCAAACTACTAAAGAATTCCTCCTTTTGAAGTTACTTCTTTCACACATTTTACTTCAGATTCTCAGAATTTGATTTCTCAGTGTACTGGTTAGTTTGTTAAACTGATACTACTTTATTTATTAAACTGACAATCTGAAGTTTATAGCAATTGCCAAAAGCAAATAGCAAATTAGGAAATAAGCAAATTAGACCCAGGATCTTGAGGTAAACAAAGCAAAGAATAAATATCTCTAAATGTTTTCACTTAGAACTCAATGACGGAGAAAGACAAAATTAATTTCCTCGTCAGCGCACTCAAAACTTAAGTCTTCCTAGAGCTCTGTACTTCATAATCTATCACTCTATTGCTGGGATATTCAAAGCAAGATTCAGTCCCAGAGCACTTCATCCTGTGCAACAAATGAGCAAAAGAAGCTGTCATGATACTCAGGGAACAGAGCAAAAAATTGCATATAAATCCTTAATTCTATTGCTTTCTTAATGCCAGTGCTCAACTTCGTTGCATCCTATTAATACAGCACTGTAGATGCTCAGCATACAATGCTTCACCAGCAAAAAAAGAAATTTGTTGACAGCCAAAAAAAGGATGATACTTAGGTTCCAGGATTTATATCAATATTTTAAAGGGATAGTGATCCAGCAAATGTTTTATCCAGTTCTTTTCCCTTTGACAGTTTGCTGGACTTCCTTATTCCCAGTTCAAAGCACTTTGCTAAATAAGTCTTAGCCTCCTGAGTCATAGACTCATAGAATGTTGCAGGTCATATATTTCCAGCTCCACTTTTGTCCTGTCTGCTGATAGTCCAAACTATACTAATTTCATCTAGTGTGTCTCCACTCTCACTCACTCCTGGAGCTAATTCTCCTACATGGTGCAGTCCAGCTTGCCTTTCATTAATTATGCCTAGCCCACTTATCCTCTTTAACTAAAACCTCATTGTAATTTCTTTTTTCCCTGCCAGTTTCCTTATCCTCACTTCCCCATGTCATATCTGATCTTGTACCCCTTCAATCTGTGGTAGGTAGCTACATAATTTTCTTGATGTGAACAGGAATTACATATTTCTGACAAGGCTGAGTAAAAATTATCTCCCAGAGTGGAACAACTACATATTTTCAGAAAAAAAATATTTCCAGTATTTGTGTAGCATGGGAAAAGCAATGTATTTTTCTATAGTCTTGTTCTTGGAAGACATTAAACTGTTCTGGCTGAAACCTTCTGAAGAGAATTCAGACGGAGGTGGACACCGAATGAAACATGGAAAAATTTAGCTTGAAAAGCTGCTTTGACAAAGTTGTGACCAGCTGGAAATAGGCCTTTAGGGTTGGAAGTGCCTGGCAGCCACAGCAGTGGATGCTGTTACAAGCCCTGCCTGCAGTGAAAGGGCCATCCTCTCACTTTGGTGACAATCAAACATAACCCAACTGCATTTCTGGAGTAACTCTGTGTCCCTGCTAACCAAGACAGGGCTTCTGCCATTTAATTGTCCAACAATTTGGTGCCTACATGAATCCTGGAGACCCTCACAATATTTCCTCATTCCCTGGGGCCGTGACATGGAACACAAACGCGGGTTATGAGCTTTTCCCCGAGCCCCGGTTTATGAGGTGGCAGTTCATTGCAAACAGTTGGTGACTGGGTCCCCAGCTGTCCAGATTCCCTCTGCAAGAGTCAGTCGTAGCCTTGCTTGTGTCTTCAGCTTCTCCTCCCCGAATTTGGCTGTAATGGACCTACCTAAAGTAATTAGGCCACCTGTTGCATCGCCAGATCCATTTAAGGGAGTCCTTCAGCACTCCGGTTTACACAGTTTGACAGGAATTGTTGAAGTGGGTACCAGTGTAATGGCACTGCAAAATGAAATTGTGGCATTATTTTAATCAATAAATATAATTACATGCTCAGATGACCGTGAGCTTGTCTGTAATTAGTTCTCCATACCATAATGCAGCCCATAAAATGCCAACTTTTTTGCACATTACACAATGGGGGATGGGAATTACATTTGCAGATAAACAGGATATTTGCAATCAATTGAGTTTTTACAGCTCAGAAAGATCTTTTATCCTTGGTTAAAAAAATATATATCAGTTGTAGAACTTGAAAACGGCTATTTGTTTTGGGAGCAAATTTGGTTTTATTGGTACCACAAAAAAAGGTCACCATAAATTAGCACAGTCCTAACATAGACCAGTTCTGCATCCAGACATCATACAGTTTTATTTTTGGTTTAAATATATAAATAGGATCTATGTATAAATAGAATCTATTTTTAATCTATGTATAAATAGGATCTATTTTTAATCTATATACTCATATATCCCCATATATATAATTATATCTATATATTCATATAGATCCCCATCTTAGAGGTTCTTCACATTAATGTCTTCAAACAAAGAATGGGATTTCTTCTCAGTAGGTTACATGGTAATTTTGGCCACTGTTTAGCATGTTAATGATATAAATTAATAAAAACCCACCAAATCTATTTATCTACAGTAGATTTTAATTCAATATATAAAAATAAAAATAAATTTACATTAGCAAGGATTTTAATATTGCAGTATTTCACTTTCATTTTTCTCTTTTTTTTTACACATACCTTTGTTTCATGTTTTGGAAAGGGGGCTCCACCCTGTAATCTTCATTCACACTGTCCACAGCTCAAAACTGACATTAAGCATTTGTTTATTTTAAAATACATCCTTAAATGGAAAAAAAAATCAACAGGGTATAAATATCTTTTAAATATCTAAATGTCAGCACAGTGCTCCATCGGATCACACCAGGAAATACCAGTGGATACTTTCACATCATACCACACCTAAAGGGCTTAGATTTTTATTATATCCATGAAAAGAGACAGGGCAAAGACCGACAGGAATAAAGAGGAAGATCTCAATCTCCTTTCTATTTTACACCCTTGAAAGTGTGATAGCCCTAATTTTGTAATGCAGGATAAACAGGATGGCTTCCCCCATCTTGCAGGATAGGATAACTACATGAATGCACAGAAATTAACCAAGTTGCTCTTAGTAACAGTTGGCCACAAGATCTAAAAGAACTCTTCAGTCAAAAATGTTATAATTATTAAATTAATTAAATGTGCCTCAAAACACGGATGTTCTAATAAACTGCTTGGGATTGCAGCCAGTTTTACCACTGTAGGACACAGAGCAATATTATGCCAAATAATATTCAGCCAGACCACTCTTATAATCAGAGTGCAACTCATGAGACCCATCCAAGGTCCATACCAAACGTTTTAGATCCACAAAAAGCAGCAGAACCAGCCCACAGGGTACGGTCCACAACAAGACCACACGCTCTGATTTACAGGGAAATCTTGAAATGCTGCCCTGCAGGGATAAACAAATCAAAGTTGTCAGTTCCACAGCGGTGTCAGTTCCGAAATCCCCAAATATTAAAGGCAGTAAACCACAACCTCACCTGTACTGCTTCTCATTACATCCACGCTTTTAAACAACTATTACAGACATGACACTGTCAAATGCAATTTCAATACGACTGAAATAAAGAATAAGATTTATTTCTTAAAGGCACTATTAATTTCTCCACAAGCTTTGTTTTGCACACAACAGCTCAGAGTAAAGATGATTAACTGAAAGAAGGAAAATGGATAACTGTTGCTATTTTTCCAGTTACTCGTTATAAAAGGTATGTCTGCACATCAAGTAGACAACATTTCACTTTCCCTTTGTGGTTTTCTAGTGTTGGGGAAATAAAAAAAGGACAGAATTATTATTAAAATTAAGAATCAGAGAAACAGACAAGGGGTTAGTTACATCTACATATAATTTATTGTCGTCTGGCAGGATTTCAAACCCATGACATGCACCTTCAAGCATTACAGGCTGTTTTGTTGATTGGTCACCCACGATAAATAAAATCTGAGGCTGAAATCAATTGACATGACATTTACCCTGTTCCCCTGCCTAAGCAAATACCAGCTCTCATGTCCGATTTTTAGGAGGCTTTAAAAGACAAAACGATAAGGGCTGATGAGCAGTTACTAATGACAAGCCTGTAGGAGTGTGTGAGTCATAAATGGGCCAGAAATTCTGTATGGGAATACTGTAGGCTTTTACCTAGCTGAACTCTGATATCATCATGTGAGCTACCAAGAAATACAGAAATAAGTATATGAAGCGATAACCTTCACTTTCACATGAGATAGAAAATAATCAAACAAAAAAAAAGGACTTGTTTAAAAAAAAAATTTAAAGAGTGACTGGGCCAAGCATAGTGCATTTCTCAGGCAAGGCAATACAATTTTCCTATCTTTACTGTAGAAAAAATCAGTTATTAAAAGACAGTATTACACTGAGTTGCAGGAAGATTTAGGTTCTTTTACTTAACACAACACCTATTTTAAGGAAGACAGGTCACTTCGAAAATTTCCTTTTGCCAGATAAGTTAACCAAGAAATCCCAAATCACTTTGTCCTTGGGCAAGTAGTCAAATCCTCCAGTGTCCTAGTAAGGTGATTATTTCAGGCTAGACATGAAGGCCCCTTGCAGGGCTTTGGTGTCAAAACTTACTCACGTTGTCATCTCACCCGTTGTTGGTGCTGAAGCACAGCCAGAGTCCATCAGAAAATCTGAGACACAAGTCTGCCTTCCATGGAACAGATTATCCCAGTAGTATTCACCTTGTGTTGGTACTCAGATACATAATTTGCTAAGAAATGTGAATATTTGGCAGGTTATGGTCAGCCAAAACTTCAGCCAGTTTCAGATCTGACTGGCTGGGTAGAGCTATGAGGAATTTGGTAACAAATCAACCAGCCAGGTAAAAATCCACTCCTGCCAGCTCACAGTGTGGCATGTGGACACTGAGAACTCTTGGATTGCCCAGCGAGAGGGTTCCTTCCAGCTTGTCCACATCATTTAATTGGCAAAAGTCCACAAGTCTGTTCCCAACAGCAAAGTCATGCCCAAGCTGGATAGGAAGTCATTTGACTCAATCAGTTGTCATTCCTTCCCTTCTGTCAGCGTGAGGCCTTCTGAAGGATCTTCACTCGGCTGCAGTCTCAACAGGTCATTTCTCTCTCATCAGATCCCAAGGTAAAAGCTGCTCTATCTCCATTTACCTTATCCAGCTCTCCCCATTGTCAATTCAAATCTGAACAAGGCTTTTGAAGTCTCTTAGTCCTCTTTTCTTGTGTCAGGGAATCTTTGGGACAGTTTATAATCTATATAAGTACTAAGACAGGACCACAAAATGAATCGTATTAATATAATTACAACCAGTAAAACCATCAAAAGGATTGACTCCATATTTAAGCTAGAATAATGAGGTAATGTGAAAAAAATACTCTGGGAGATCTAATTATATAATGCAGTATTCAGTTCTGCATGGCCAGCCCAGCAATTCCTCTAACATTCCAATCAAAGTGATCTCACTAGCATGTGAGAGAAGAGTCCAGCTGACAGATTTGGGACATGTAACGTACTATTTAGTCAAGAGGCCCCATGTGCTATTCATAAAGAATTAACAACTCTTATATTGACAATGACAGTATTGTCAGAAGACCTTTGGAAGGGAGAAAAAAACCTCCATAAACTCTGTTTCTGTGAAGTTGGACTTTTTTTTTTTTTGGCCCCTCTTTTCCAATGCTGATGTAATCTCCAAACATCTCCAGCAGCAGCTGCTCAGCGAAACCAGGCACCTTCTCCCTAGTCCCTTTCAGCAGCACACACAGCACTTTCCAGCTCCCTCAAGACAATCAGGGCCTTTCTTTCACCAATTAGCTATCACTTCAAGAGTCCTGCGCTGTCCAACGAGCTCTTAAGAATGGTCTTTGCAGGAAACAACACTGGAGGAGCTTTTTTTTTTCCCCCTAGACAAATGAAAAGGGGAAAAAGGGGAGGGGGAAGAGGGGGAGACAAAAAAGCACAAGAAAACAAATCAGAACACAGAAGCTGTCCAAAATGCATCACTCTTTTAGTACATCGACAAATGCAGAAATGTCCTCGACAGCCAAGGCTAGAGCAAAGCGCACACATACACACAAAAAAAATGCTCCTACTTTCTTTAGGAGATAGTTTGTTTAGTCGAATATGTTAAAAAGGTTTCATAGAAAGAAGTGCTCTTGTTACAGCAAGTCTGAGCAGTGCAAACTTAAAGGGAACAAAACTCCTGTAAGATTATGCTCTGTTTCCTTATTTGGCTCTCCAAATGTAAAGCAGCATTATTTGAACTAGACACTATAGGAAAGAACTCGGTTTAACTCACTTTAAATATAGATGGATTGATGAAATGAGTAATTACTGGAACTGCTAAGATCTTCTGGACTTACTAACTAGCAAGATCCTTTCCCCAGAAACTGCACTTTCTGTCTAAAAATAAATTAAAGCCTGATTCGGAGACATAAAGCTTTGGGAACTCTACATTTTTTTTCCCTTAAATTCAGGGTGCAGTAATACCTTGAGGTCCTTGGAGATGCCAAGTCCTCATTAGAACTAGCACAAACTTCAGGACCCAGTCCAGAAGAAAACAGGGAACTTCTATTGATGTTTAAGCAATTCCTTGCCTGGGCCTGGACATGTAGAGTTGTGAAGGCAAAACTGGGAAGGATTAGCAGTAAGTGAAATGACTTGGACATGGTTCAAGCAATAGCCCGGTTTCAGAGCTGCTTTCTTGATTTTAAAAAATTCTGCATTAAACCAAATGTCATACCAAAATACTGACTGTCAGAATCCTCTCAAAGTACCACTATCTGGTCAAATTTGTCCTTGACCCCAAGAAAGTCAACATGTGGCCTACTACACAGCCAACAGAAACACATTTACACTGCAATTAAAGAAAAAATAAAATAACCTGTTCCCTTTTACTGACTGTGTATCAGAAGCAAAGCCCTGGGCTTTGAAAACAGTTAAATTAAAACAGAGCACAGCAAATACTTTAAGGGGTTTCAGGAGCTTGTTCAAACTAATGGGTGTTCTCAACTACCACATGGATTGTTTAATGGTGGTGGAAAGTGTCAGAACTGATCAGACTGCTTAGAAAGCAGAAAGTCTGACATATTTCACTGCACGCATTTATGAAGGAATGGGAATCAACTCAAATTCCTCTGGACAGGAAGGCTCAACCAAGGGACGAGTACACAAAATCAGGATTAAGGAGGAATCTTTGAGGAGGCACACCAAACAATGTCTTTTTATACCTACAGATTCCAAAAGCTGCTGAGTTTAAAGGGACTGCTCCTTTCAACTAGCAAAGACTTTGCTGAAAAAAATGCAGGAGGCTGGAGAGAACAGATAAATACACATACATATGTTACTAGGGTCACCTACAGCTATAGGAAAAAGGATAGAAGGGGTCCAAAAGGTCTACCAGCTTGCCCTAGAGCAAAGTCAACTATATCATTCCTGACAGCTGTTTCTCTAACCTGCTCTTTTCTTTTAAGAGACCCACACCATACAGATAAGAAAAAAGAAAATCGCCATCTCATCTGAAAGGGATTTCAGCAAGAAAAGCAGTTTGACAGACTGTTCAGTGGCTCTACCTGCTGCATCACAACCCCTGCAAGACAGGGGCTCCACAGTATGCACTCACTTGGGCAATTGTAGCTATGCAATTAATTATTGATTGAGGCGACAATTTTTTTTAGGTGACTGAATTTTTTTTTAGAGAAGAAGTACCTTTGTACCAGCACATCTGAATGGATGCAAAGAAAGTGCATCTTTTGTGACAGCCTCCTTCCTCCCGTGTGGTGCAATGCTGCTGTCTGTGCTCCAGCAATATTGCTGAAAAACACTGACTTCAGCATCAGCTGTAATCCAGCACATCCCACGCCTTGGCCACCAGCTCCAGCTTCCTCTGTTAGCGCTGAGGAGCCCGATGGCTATTTAAGGGCACACCAGGGATGAACTGGGGGCTCGTTCCAGATCCAAGGGAACAACAGGTGCCTCCTCCTCCCTGGGCTCACAAGCAGCTCTCAGCTCCGCTGGCTCTGGCGTTCCCTGCGAGGTGTCAAAGCCGGAACAGAGGCAGCACATCCCCGGTGCCTGGCAGCGGGATGTGCCCAGGACAGGCTGACACAAAGCCGGGGAAGCTTCCATGCCGGCTGCCCAGGCAATGGCAGCTCCCTGGCGCCACATGCCGCGGCTGTCAGCTTGGCACCCTGCATTTATTCACACGCAGGAATGCTGCCCGAGATGGAAGGACGGTGCTTTCCTGCTTGGATTTCACTTCTCAGGACAGATTTCCTCCCACGGAAAATTAATGGCAGGGCATGAGCAAGGCGAATTTAAAGGCCAGATGAAAACTGGCTGGATTTTAGAAAATGCAGTTTAACATGAGTAGTTGTGCTTCCCCTCTTTGCAAAGTATTTTGAGAACGAGTGAGGAAAAGCACTAGGTAAAGCCTATACATTGAGCATTATTATTTGGATTTTCCCAAAGTTACTTTTTCACACAACAGATGTTCCTAATGTCTGGCACCATTTTTTATGATGTGTCTTTTTTTGAAGAATGTGTGCTGTATCACCCATAAAAGCATCCTCTCTGTTCAGAGTTTATTTTGTTAAAATCGTTTTTCAACTAGTCATCTCTCTAGGGAACAATGACATGATAGAACAGTATTTCTGACGGGTGACATTTTATTACTAACATATGTTTTCATCACATAACCAATATTACTACCCTATTCTGCTATAAATATTTATTAAACTCCTCTAATTTGAAACTATTTCCAAGACAAATTTAATATTTTGCTTTTAAATTATCACATAATTAATTGTCTTGGTAAATGCCCACTGAAGGGTAGTTTAGGGGGGAAAAAAGTACATATTACGCAGTCTTGTTGACTTCTAAAATGTAAGGCAACAGATTTTACATCTCATTTTCCAATTCCCTTTCCAATTCTCCTAAAATATTACTACATTCCCAAAATTTTAAAATATCAAGTAAACTTAGAAGTGACCAAGCAGACAATACAACAATAATCATAAAACACCCACTATTACGATCAGTTTGAAATACATCCCAAAACATAAGTAAATTAGAATTAAAAAATAGGATATCTGACTTACTACATTTTCCGTACATTCAGAAGTCAGGACATCTACCAAAGGAAACAGCAAAGACTTGCAGGTGTTGGCAAGGCTAATAAGAGTTCTGTTAAAAAAAAGGGAAACATTCAAGATCAGCACTTATCTGTCAGAATCACGTTCCTTCTACAGTTATCAGAGTCAAAAAGGCACCTTGCTCCAGGTTACACACGTGAAACCTACTGAGCAAGCATTCTACATCACACTGAAAACAAAATACCACTTAAAAAGAGCCAGATCAAGTAGTCACCGCTTTAGAGGACAAAAATCTGACATTCAGAGTCAATTACTGCTCCACAAAAGTTGTGATAATGTGCACATAACAAGATCTTTCAATGTTGCATTGAGTCAAAGCAAAGTCAACACCTGCCCCACTAGTTTTCCCCTGGAAAATCCCCAGCAAACACACTCCTCCCACTACAGTCTGTTCGGTATGCCCATTTCCATGATCAAGAACAACAAGGACAGAAAGAAGATACTTCATTTATTACAAATTTCAACCTTAAGACTAACTTCAGCCTCCCTAAAACCAAAAGTGTTAGTAAAACTCCAGCTCATCTTCAAAGGCGTCAAAAGTGAGATTTAAATGCAACAAAAGAGCACACATTGCAGGAAACAGCAATAAAAGTGAAGAGAAAGGACTAGAAGGAAATGCAACAAAACCTTATAAAGCAGTCTTAAAAGTGATTACATGAGGACATCGTATTTTCAAAAAGATTTGATGAGACCTCTGCTGTCATTCCATGACCATCTCCATGTGTTGCTGGATGGAGCAATGGTCAGCAGGAGACATCTCGTTTCCCTTTCATTTATGGGATTTTCTTACTAGGAATGTGACCAGAACATGACCCAGCAGAAGCAGAATGGATTACACACGTGCCATGATACTTAAAGGCAGCAATCAATTAAAAGACTAGCAATGCCCAAAATGTCCACCTAATTGTGAACAAATATAAAAATACATCATGACTCAACAGAAAAAATCAGGGATACATATTTAAGACTGATGCTATAAAGTTCAGAACAGCTTGTTATCAATTATCAACTCCTTAATTATTATCTCCTTAGTGATCAGATAGACCATACACAATTTGTTAAGTTTTCACACTCTAGCTAGACACTCACTTTTTAGGGTAGAAAGAACCTCAGGGTTTTTTTGCTGGGGAAATTAAGGAATTATCACCAAATTTGACCAGGTACAATGATCTAGCCCTAAATCAACCTTTCCTTGTGCTCTCCTTCCATCAGCAGATTTTTTTTTTTCTCCACTGAATTAATGGAACTCACATCAATAAAGCAGAGAACTTAATGAGTACTATTTTTGACACAAAAAAGTTTCAACAAAATGCCAGTTTTCAAACACAGAAAACTGGCAAAACATGCTTCTGTTTTGACAAAGTATTTACCAAGAGCTGCTTTTCAGATCCCTAAAATTCAAGATCAGTACAAACCAGACAGACCACAGTCTTCAAACATTATGCAGTCAAGGCATTCATGCATAAAACCACAGTTTGAGCCTTTTGATGAGTGCTGTGGTCACCTATCTCTGGGCTATTCCCAAGCCTCCCTTGACTTAAAATCCTTGTTTCCTTTTCACTGTGCACAAACCAGACTGGGACTTTCAGAAATGTCACAGGATAGAAAACTCACTTCCCTCTTATCTGCAATTCCATGTCTTTGGCAGACCAGATCACTTGATGATGCTCTGCCAGTCCTGTACCAAAAAGAGTTCAGACCCAAACCTTCCTCTGGTTTACAATTAAATTTGGGTGTCCTGGTCATCCATTGTTTTGACAGCACAAGCCAGTACAGATAGAAGCAAACAATGACACAGCTGCCATTTTCCTACAAGGTGCACCATGTGACAAACTTAACAACTAAAGAAAAATTCAAACATTTTAAAACTAACCATAAGCAAAATGTGCTTTGGCAAACTACAGACCTTGGAAACAACTTGGAGATTATATCACCCCACTCATAAAATGCAGTTATTGAAAAGAACTGTTATCCTTTATAAGTGATGGAAGGCAAACATTTCACATGCTGCACTGACACTGCTCCAAACCTCATTTTTTCTATTCAAAAATGAAAGTCGGGCTTTCAGCAAACTGCATTGTGTTTTGAAGAAGTTTTTCATTCTACTGGTAACAGGTTATCCTGCTTACTTTCAAAGTCTCTTTGCACACATAAAGAAGGAGAGCTGGGGCAAAGAAGGAAAGAAAAGAGTCCATTTGAAAAAATTACACTGCTAGATTACAAGAGTTGAAAGCTGGTATGTAACTTTGCTCCGGGTGATCAAACTGCTAATCAGGAATGCTGTCAGGAACAGAATGGAATTCCAAATAAATTAGCCATGTCCAAGAAGCCAATGCAACACAGGATTAAGGCTTACAAAGAAAACAAATTTATTCAGCCTACTTTATCAGAATTCTTAATAACGTGTACTACTTTTTCTCATCGCCGTCCGAGTTCTTCCACTGGAACAGTGTGGAGAAGGAAAAATGAGTCACACTTCATAAATCTCCTACTTGCACAGACACCTGAAAATGTTACATGGAGCAAGTCACACAATGCCATTATATATAAATACATATGCTTATCACAGCCAAGGGAGAAATGCGCAGATTTATTTCTCCAACTTTATTTCCAAGGCACTTGACCAAAGAAGAGATGATACACACGTCTGTGAAAATCCACAAAGCTGAAGGAAAAGGTCAGAACTTCACTGACCTTCATGCTAAAATGAGGTTCAATACCGTAGTATATATATTGAACAACTAACTACTAAACTAAATCCCTCTCCCTATGACAATCCCATTGCATCACCTTTTTATCAAGTATAACAAGAAAAATTTGCAGTACTGTGGCTGAGGTACTGTCTGCAACTCAGAGCATATTCTGTTTTCACCTCTGACAGCATCCCAGAGAAACTCTTCATAATAGCTAGTGCCAAAATCACAGGAACATTAAAAAAAACATGCTTAAGCTCCTGCCGCTCCTTGGAGTTTTAATCTTTATCAGACTGGTCTTCCTCATCTGTGAAATGAGAAGATTATAATAGGCTCTTACTGTACAGTAATTTGGAGATAGAACTAAATTTTTGAAGCATTTTTATAACCATAAAATTTTAAAAAGGAGATAAAATACTCACAGGAAGTACTTCATGCAGAATCTAGAAACACAGAAAGAAATCTTCCTGTAATAGAAGGGCAGGCATCATCCTGACTTCTGAAAAAATTAGGTAAACCATAAAAAAATTCTCACTTCAAGCCATATATTGTCCAGTACACTTATTCACTGGAAAATAAGAGACTGAGGGAAATACCACTTCTATTTACATGACTCTACCATATTTCCGTGAGAATCTGTGCGTGCAGGGATTTCCTACAACAAAATTCATTGAGCAAACCACCAGCTGAGTGTGAGTGTTGGGGATTCATTTGCCTGGTGGTTCCCAGCCATGGCACTGCCCTGCTTTCCAAATGACCTAACTGCACGAGCCATTTCATATCCATGGTTGGTGTGTTAGGTATTTTCTAAATATTTTTTGTCCCAGAAAAGGGAGACTCCCTGTAAGACAACAGTCACATCCCCTCCCCTTCCCATAATGAAACAAATTAAATGCTACTAACTGCCACCACTGTATCTTATTTTATTCAAGCACAAAAGCACATGTTTTATCAAGTGTGACTTGCATCAATTTTTTTGTCAAGTGTTTTCTCCTCCCTGTAAGAAGATATCTGCATAAATATGGAAAGAAAAGCATATATTCCCAAATCCCCTTCTTTGGAATTGTATCTCCAGAGAGTGAGAGTCAGATGATGAAAGCCATTGCTGCACCATCAAGACATGTGACTGGAAGTGTTCTGTCTATACCACAATGCCTCCTTTAAATGCACATTAAAAATTTTGATTTGAACAAAATATTTTAAATTAAATATAAACTATGCTGTTTGCTCAAAAACACAAACCAAGAAAGCAACAAGCACAAACAAAACTTTGCATGAAGACCAAGGAAAAGTTCTGATTTTCATTTTCAAAAGGGTCTCCTTAATAAAAACCAAATTTTTATTACTAACTACTGAAAGAAAAGTTTTGATTCAGGGAACAGCAGAAAAGGACATTTTCCTAGAGATTTAGAACACAACAAGAAAACTATTTCAAATCATTTGAGACAACAATTGTGGCAAATGAATTACTGGTGTGAAGGGTGTTACCTTGTTCTACCTTGACCTGCCAAACAGGGCTGTGTATACTCTGCATTAATGGACAATTCATAGCCTCGAGCTGAGTACACATGCAAGTGCTTGAAGAGCTGGGGTGGATTTCTGAATTTTGAGGATACAGACCCTGGATTTCTGAGGGAAGAAAAGGAGGATAGCTGCTGGCAAGGAGCAATGCTGCTCCACTGGCTCACTCTTAGCTGATCGTAGGCCAAGGAGATGCATTCTGGGTTACCACGTGAAATCTTTGGCTTTACAAAATAATGTCCCAAGTTACAGTTTGATCCTAAGTTACAATTTGATACAGCAAGTGCACTCCTCTTCTACCCTGAAAACAGCATGCTTGAGGTACATCTGAGACTTTTTTTTTTTTAAACACAGAAAATAAAGCAAGTAGGTGAAAGGTAACTGTATCACTTCAGAGACACAAGCTATCCTCTGATTACAACTAATTAAGATATTCAGCAGCCTTAAAACAATACCTTTTTAAAATCAACGTACCCAGACGGCATTCACAGCTTTTCGTGATGACAAATGCCCTTTGAAAGAGTTAATAGGCAAAGGTTTGTACTGGCAATGAATAGGACTACCTTTAATTGATCCAAGAGCCTTAGAGAGCTGTCTTATAGCATGATGATGTATTTGGGTTGCAAGTAGGCCAAAATAAGCATAAAGAAAATCTGTAGGACCATGAGACCTTTCATTTTTTCATTGCAGGGAGGGATTGGGGGGGAACTGCTGGGGAAAATGAGAGAACTATGATGGGGTTATCTCTGTGCTCTGGCACTTAAAATAGATAAAACAACAGAAATTTTGAGGAAAAGAGAGGAAGTGATCAGGCCATAATTCTTAGAATAAACGTCAAGATGTACAGAAATGTACAAAACAAGGCTTCTTCAGAATAAAAAAAAAAAAAAGCCATGAAAAAAGAGGAGATGACCTAATGGTATAAAGAAACATTGATTAAAGAAATACCCAGAGGGAGAAAGATATTCCATCAGCTTTAACAAAACTGCATGGCCCTGCATTCCCTCTTAACTTCTCAAGTAAGGGGAGAAAAAAAAAAATGTCTGTAGAAGAGGTAGTCACGTGTATCCATTTATAATTTTTCCCCTCATTCCCTGCTCATCTTTTGCATGGTTTTGTTCAAGATGTACAGGAAATGTGCACGCTAAAAGCCACTCATAAAATTAAACATGATAGTTTAGTTGTAAACATTTTACCCTGAGTAGCCAAAGAAGAAACAAAAAAAAAAATCATTTTTATAAGGGACGTAAAATCCATTCAGTCATATTTTTTTCTTTATGAGACTGATTATACACTAATATTACCTAGTAATGAAGGAAGCAGTCTATCCATGCTCACACTGATCTTTCATCAGAAACTCAATTTTGGCAGAATCCCTCCCTCACACAGCAAAAGCTAAACAGATTTCCTTGAACTTTCACAGGTGCAAACTTTATGTCAAGGTAGAATTTTTCTGGAAAGTCTGAGGCAAATCAGACAAGAAAATTCCTAGTCTAAAAGACTATTTTCGAATGGAATTACTGTGCAAGCATGATGTTGCCCTGTTCTTTTACAATTCTTCTTAGTCTTCTGATATTTTTACATACTTGGAGTCAGATTCTCAGAGTTCTCACAAACTTTTCATAAACAATTCTATTATTATGATAACGACTTTCTCATGTTGACAATTCCTCCAGGTAGGAAGAAACATTGATGGACTGTGGCTTTGACCAGTGTGGTTGAAGAGGCTGAACCCCACCATCCAATCTGGTCTCATTTTCAAAACTGTATAAATATTGGAGTGAAAAATTAAATTTGGGGTTTCCCCCCTTGGACATTCATGCTGTGTCTGTGTCTTTCCTTGTGTCAGTAGTGTGACAAGCATACTATCATCAGCTCTGTAAAAAAAAAAATCAAATAGAAAGTTGTTGGCATCTGAGATTTTCTTAGAAGACAGATATGGGAGGAGCTAGGCAAAAACCAGTTCACATTGCTCTTTAAAAATAAAGAATGTTTTAATAGAGCAATAAAATATCCTGCTCCAATATATGCATCCAGATGCATTAGGAAAAGTGAGTCAAGTCCAGTTTCAATCTGGAACAGGGAACAGAGAAGCTGTTCTCAAATTCCCTTCATCCTGTTCATCCCACAGCCATGAACAAGCCCTCATCTAGCAGCCACTCAACAGAAAAAAGATACAGAACCTTCATTGTGGTCTGGGTAAAAATGAGGATTGAACCTCTCCAAAGCAAAAGAACTCATATAGGACTCTCGAAACAGCAATACATTCCCCTATTAGGAATATTTGCCTCCTATGACTCTTCCCCTATGGTAAAAAGCTCTGAGGAAAAGAACAGATAAAAACTTCATGCCACAACTTCCAGACATTTTCCCAATTAGCCATTCCAACCCCACATTACCAACCACCACAGAATTACAACCATACCAAGGTGAGCATCAGCTGCATGCTTGGAAAAAAACCCCTCACTTCAGGGAACAAACATCAGTAGATGAGGAGAATCAGGACATGTGGACAGTGGCAAGCTACTAGGGAAAGTGGAGACAAGCTGTGCACATTCTTGCTTGCTTCTGTACAAAGAGACTCGAAATACTGTCTATATTTTGTGTTTTGAGTTGCTTTCATTTAAAAAGAAATAATAATAACTTTGAGAAAGTCTTTTCTCTTTGTTCCATTCACTTTCAATTCAGACTCCCAGAGTCTTCCTTTGTAGCTTAAAGCCAAAATGCTTCCTTGCACCTTATCAGGTAACATGTAAATTCTAGCTACTAATGAGTTTTCTGAAAGGTAAACAAATAAATAAAAGATTAGGATATACAAGGATGTTTAAAGGATATCAAGTTCTTTAGGAACAATTTAAAATCAACTGCTGATTGTGCAGGGGAGAGCAGATGGATTGCCCACCCCACTCTCCCCAAGCCCGGTGAAGCACCAGTGTTTCCTAAAATAGAAGTCAATCATATCACAAAATAACTATGTTGAGTAGCTTCCTATTTGACAGAAAAAAAAAAAAAAAAAAGGGCCTTTAGAGGTCTCTTCTAATCAACTCCATGATTTTACTCTATGAACTTGTACAATCAACTTATTTGTAGGACAGTCCATACTATTGAAGATGGTATTTCTACTGCTGACCTTGGGGAAGCCTAGAGAAAAAGAGCCAATATTCATATCCTGTTCACACACATTCAGTTTCACCAGAGAACACACTGAGAAAGGCACTTTGGTGGCAAATACCAGCAAAATCCGAGCCATTCTCCCAAATGAAGCCTAAAGGGTGTTTACAGGTCTGTTCGTTTACACAGAGACAAAACACATCCCACCTGGAAGCATCAGCAGGAGCCAACAAAGCCCTACCAGGACGGCATCTCTCTACAGACTCAAACTGATCACCAATGCCAAAACTGTAGGAATCTCATATCCATGTGCTTATCTTTGACCAAGCAAATACTGTACTGATGAGAAACTGAGGCATAGAAAGTCTGAATATGAAATGAACACAGATTTTCCAAGGGCCATCTATTTTACAGCTGCCTCATAAAGCTAAGAGAAACAGTATTTTTAAAGCCAGTTCATGTTGTACTCTTGAAGGAATTTCTGTATTTGGTTAATTTTCACCCCTGCTCACACATGCACATGTACACTCCTGGAACTGTTGAAACAAAGAATTAGAGGTGGAGAAAGATGATGAAGAAAAAGAAATGGGTTTTCCAATGCCAGAGATGGACTCAGTTTCACAGAGAAAATTAAAACCCATCAGTTTTTGGCCCTCGTGCCAGTGCTCAGACAAAAGCTTCCCAGGTTCCTTATAAACTGAAATAACCCTCCTGAATAATTTATATTTTTAAAAAGTGATGTCCAGCAAGATTTACCTAAGAGCTAGCTGAGTCTCCTTGCAAAATGTATTGTTTAACTGAGGTTTAACTAGACTGTCATCTACAATCCCAGCCCCAAATACAGGGAAATAAAACCCACAACCTCCCTAAGGAGGCAGAAGGATTTTTCACGCTGCATCCTAAGAGGCAACAGGCACAGATAAAGTTACGCTTTCAGCTCCACCAGTATAAATCCTCAGGAACTCCACGTTGACAGAAAACTCCACCCTAAACTCTCCAAGGACTCAGCTCAGCTGAGGATACTAAAGAAGCAAACTTTGGTCTACTTTTTTTTTCTAGAAATCTGCTTCACAATTCAACACCTTTGATGTAAATCTTTTAAAAGGCTGTGATGGCATCAAGTCAGGGATGGGATGGGATGGAAGGAAATGTGTTTCCGACTCCTCTGTGGGGGTACCATTAGGAGGAGGGTTAATATCCCTGGGCATGCGATCAAATTAAGGCTTGTGCCAGTTCCCCCAGGCTCTCCCTTGCTGTCACCGGCTTCCCCAGGCTGGGCAGCTCATCCTCATCTCCTCACCAAAGACAGCTCTTAAGCAGAAGCACGACAGACTGCGGGGAGAAAGAGAAAGATCATCACACAACTAACTTATATGGACAAAGTATGAAACAGGCCGAGGGAGGGGAAGGAGGGAGGAAGCCTCTGATATCTTCACCTTTGGAGCGACACAAACATCCAGCTTAAAAGCCGGGAGGGCGGGGGGGGGTGGGGTGGGGAGAGCTGGAATCCCGACCTTCCCGACATGGGGATCGCAGCACTGAGGCAGCCCCGAGTCTTAACAAGGCTGGAGTTAGCATTCAGAGCACACAGCCCAGCAGAGTATGGGAAAGGGATAGAGCAGCCCAAAGAGCTGGCGCCACGAACTGACGAGCAGAGCGCAAGCGATAAAGATTTACTGCGAGAGAGGAGGAAACAGTCCGCTGGCCCGATTAGAGCTGTGAATACCGAGTTGTTCAGGGAGGATTTTGCAGCTGACTGATCACAGGCTGTCGGAGCAGGCCTCGGACAACAGCTGCAAAGCTTGCTGGGCTGCAGAAACAAAAGGCGCCTAGCACGGTGCAAAGAAAGAGTTGACAGGTTGTTGTTAGCAGTGGCAAATGTGTGAGGTATGTCACTGTGTGTGAGACGGGCCGGGCTGGGGTGGTGGGGAAGAAGGAGGGCAAGAAGCACAGGCAGCACTCAGAAAAAGAGGGGGCGTCGCGGGGGAGGGAGGGCAGGGACACAGGCTTGGTCAAAGCGTTTTCCTAAAATCAGGCCGGTGTTTGTAAGGAGGACAATCGCAAGGTCTGTTTACTGCTGCCAAGATGAATTAGCCCATCGTCTCATTTATAGGACGAATCCGGTGGCACAGACTATAAGGTGCATGCCATTAAAGGGACTAATTAGACGATTCTGGCAAATCTGAATTAAGACCCTTTCTTTCTTTGAAAGCTGGAAAGCATTTCTCAGGACTCCAGTCAGATAGCTTAGGTTTTGTTGGGCCTTTTCTTTCTCTTCTGAGAAGGGATATCTTGTGCAATTCCCTAACTCACAAGGGTCTGCTCTAAATTCTGCCCTGAGCCTCAAAAACAGTTGTAAGGAAGCTGCTGGAATTTATATCATATTTTAAAAGGCCCAAACCAAAATCCTGGATTCTTTAGGAATTCAGCTCCAAGTCCAGGGACAAACTTTACAGCTGGTCTCTCCCGGGCTAAACCAGAAGCCCACATGAAAACATACCTGAGCTAAGAGCCTGCAGTTTAATTCTCATTCACACACACAAAACAAGCGAGGTTTTTCAAAAGCTGGCTTCTAATCTGACACCCACCCGCTCCAAATCCAGTGCCTGCAGCCAAGTGCTTTCCCCAAGCCACTGTGAGCTTTCTGGAGCCATCGTTCACTAAGTGTGTGAGTGCTGGGCAGGATTATATCAATGAAACTCCAGAAATGATCAAAGAGAGGAGCTGGAGAGCAGGAGAACTTACTTTCCTGTAAGGACAGAGCTCCCTGTTTGGCAAGTTTAGGATTCAGTTCTTGAAATCTGGCAACATTTTACTCCAATTGTGACCAAAACAAAGTGTTCCAAACACCTCTGAAGCAGTGGTGCATGCTGTTTGCACACAACCACTATATTACAGTGGTCACTATTAAAATGTTTTACAAGCAGTTAAGGTTACCATGGCATTCACAGCATACTCATAGAAGGGAATACCATGAAAATCACAGAAACATCCAGCACTGCAAGCTGCAAATATCAAATGTTTCATAGTAATTAGTGACGCTCTGTAAAGCATAGGCTTCTTGCATTTTAACACACATATCTATCACCAACAAATAGAAGATGCTAAGAAAGTGCAGTGGCCTTAATAGTGTTCAATCAATTATACAAACAAGCCTTATTTTGATTTTTCTCTTCTAAATGGTCTCTGGGATCCAGTTAGGCTAGTCCCAATGGGCAGCACTTGATACACTGTAAAGAAAATTCAGAACAAGAGGCATTTCAAGTCTTCTAACACAGCTCCATTCTCCCAAAATATATATTAAAAAACCAACCCAGTGTGCAGAATACTCCATCTAGGGGCAGAAATGTGACTCAAAATTTCCTTAGCCTTTGCTTTGACATGTGTTAACCTCATTCTACCAGGTCTGAGTGCATGATAAATAATCAGATATTTCACAGAGGTTCCAAATAGCTCTTCCTCAGTATGATTCCATAGATTTTTACTTGTTATTATTTTAAATGCAGAGCTTCCAGCTTGAGTTTCCGCTTAACAGTGATGAAGAACACAGGCACTACTTTTGTACATCTACTAGTAACTGGACTATGCTTTAAACTACAAATATTATCTTAGGAACAATTTATAATCCATCATCTCAATATGCTCCAAGTTTTCAGCTGAATAAGGATGGCCAGTGAGCTCGACTAAAAAGAATGATTAAATGCCTGCAGGACTACTTGTGTAACTATATTTTTGTATGTAATTGTGCTTTTACTGGAGTCAGAGCATAGTCTGAATTTGACTGCAGTGGGAGCAGAAACAACTTGTGGCAGAAATATACTTCTAAATCACAAATTCTCTCTGTAGCTGGACAATTCAATATCATTTATGATTAATGGAATTTGTTCACCAAATGTATTTGACAGCAATGTATACAGTAGACTGAAGCAACAATTCTCAGGCTCTGTGAAAACCCTGAAAACATAAAATAATCCCCTTTAAGATTTTTTTTTTCTTTTTAAAGAAAAAATTAGTTGCAGAAATATATCAAACCTTGCCTTCCAATGATGTTTTCTTTATACAAATCGCTTTCAGCTGACAAGTCCTCACTGATTTTCCATAGTCAGCAACGGGTTATGGCTTGGCCATAATGTCACAGCTTTCCACTGTACTGTCTTGCTCTTTGTCTCTCTGGTACAGAGAGGCTGCTTCTGAGGCTGCTGTAACACTTTGGAAAGTAATCAAATTACTTCCTACATTTGCTCTCCTTAAACACCTCTGCTTGATCCCCTCCAGTCTTTCTGTTCAGCCTCTCAGTCGCAAACTTCATACTTCATACTTCGTAAATGCAGAGGTTAGAATTTTCTAGACACCACTTTAATTTTTCAAATAGCAATCCAATTACTGAGCAAATTGGCACATGTTCCTGGTTACATAGTGACTTGGCACTGCCTCCACTCGCTGCTGGCAGTGGTGAATGTGCTCCCCCCTCAGCCATCCTCGTCTATCTGCCTCAGCCTCCGAGCCAACACCAGTGACCACATAAGGAGAGTGCCTGGCAGCTGCAAGCCTGAGGTGCCAAGAGGCAGATTGTGTTCTGTAGCAGCAGGATCTGGGTCTGTGACTGGCTTCCTGGCTAGTCTTTTGTAAGACCTTTTCCATGGCCTCTAGGTTGACTCTAATGAAGCCTGTAGAAATGCCTGCAGGGAGCTGGTATAGAAGTGAGTTAAGTTAAAGGTTTAATTTAATTTCTAAAGTGAAACGAATGTATATTGGCTCTTTCCACCCTGCAATTATATTCCTGCCACATTTATGTGAAAATACAGTATTCAATCAACAATAGGAGTGCATTCCTGAGTATGTCTGCACTGCACATTGGGGCAAAGATCCCCAAGCCAGTCTCAATTAACTTCACTGCAGAACCAGGAGCAATATAGCTGTGTTTGCTCGCCGTGACACCCGAGCTAATTAACTATGTATGGCAGTAACAGAACTTTACTGTTTCTGGCACCGGCGCTGCTGTCCCTGTGTGGTAAACTGCTACAGACATGCCAGCTCATTTGGAGGTAACCAGAGGGCTCCCCAACCCAGTGCTGCTTTGCACTGCCCAGATACATTCAGGAATACTCCGGTAGCTGGCAGGAATTTGTTGGCCATCACGTGAGAGTGGCGAGGCTACAGATGTGGTTACAGTAAATGTGGACTGTTCCACTTCCATCCCAGTCACATTCTTTTATTACTCACAACATGATGGTCACAGAGCATCTTTAAGTAATCTGCTGAGCATCTTGAGCAGCATCTGTCACATGTGCTGCTTTCTAAATACCTCACTTCCTCCTCCAGGGGCAAAAAGCTGGACAAAGATATTTTAAAGTATTTCTCACATTTGCTTTTTTTTTCCTTCCCCCCACCAAGAAATTTGGGTCTTAGTCATAAGTGAACTTCTTGAGACTATTTAAGAAGCCATTTTCAATTATTGCAACAAAGCAAATAAGAACTTTCCCACAACAGGATAGCTTCTCCCCATCTGGCTTTTTTATGATCCCCAAGAAATTAACTTTCTTAAAATAAATGAGTGCAGGTTCCAATGACCAGAGATGCACTATGATCCCTGTAATTCAAACAGGCTTTGGTGAAGGTAAAAACAGAACACAACTTGCCAGCTATTCCTCTTTCGGAATTCCACCTCAGGCATACCAAGAAGTTACTGGAGAGAATCAGAGTTATTTGTCCAGCAAACTTCTGATGCAGATGGTAGTCTGGAAAATATCTGAGTGGACTCTGAACTTCACACACAAGAATATTTCACCGAGTTTGCTTGCTTGGACTTGACTGTATGAGTTGCACTTTATGGGTACAGTTGTTTGCTATGGATGGATTTTTTCCTTTCCCTTTACATTTTCCCCCTAAATCAGGTATTTTGACAGAGGTACTTGATGAGATGTACTCAGAGGTACTCAATGAGTGGTTGGATTATATTTAATTAAATCATCTGCATTTATAATTCCAGAGCCTTTACCAGTGTTCATCCGTGGGTAGGTAAGAAGCCCAAGCCTACTGGCTTCCTAGATAAACAAGCCATGTTGTAATTCCAAGAACCACCATAACTATACAAGGACTTTCTCTTCAAACCTAATCAATCACTCCAGCTCTCTAGACTGACTGTATACAAGACACCAAACACAGTGATAAATTTTAACACACGCACTCCTTGAGCTATCCCTCTGTACAAACCCACAGCTGGGATGCAGCAGCGTGGGTTTTAATTAACTGTTTGATATCTGAGCATGACCTTTTTCCTCTGTGCTCTCAGTCTTTGCCACAACATTGCATGGGTTACTTGGAGTCACTTTAAACAAACACCACTAAATTCTGCATGGGCACCAGGCAAGGTAAAGCCACACGCACTGCTGGTAGGCTTCATACCATTTTCAGGAGTCTGTACCTCTGCATTCCAGTGATGTCCAAGAGAAGGATAAAAACCCTGGAGCTGTAGATGAAGTACAACCCTATTGCCATCTTCAATACCTTCTATGGGAGCTGGACACCAGACCCACACTCCTGGCCACAGGCCTGTAGGACACAAGGAAGAGTTAGTTATCCAGAAGGGCACATGAGCATGTGCCTCTCGCCAGGCATGTGAATGCCCCGAACATGCCAAACCTAGCAGCACTGCTGTAGCCAAGCTGTGCTGGAGCTAAGCATGCACTTAAGAGCTTTGCTGGATGGCAGCCATTTACAGATGTACGATCAGTACAAAGACATGGAGGCAGAGACTTCCTTCAACTGGTCCTCTGAATTCTCCTCCTGAAGACACAGACTTGGTTATTTCAATTAACATCTTTAGAAAACCAAATACTCTTCTTCTGATTGCATCTCAGACACTGGCATATGAATCATTTTTCCAGGAGTCCTTAATTTACCACACTTCTTAAAGATTCAGGGCCAGACAAGCAAATGAAAATCAAATGCAGACAGTAGCTGGATTCTGGTAAGACAGAACTCTCCCAGCTCCTGTTTTGCCTCTTGCTTTATCCTTGATTTGTTTGAAGATGCTGGTGGGTGCTTGCCTGCATGTAATGATAACTATTAACAGCAGCTTGATGAATAAGAGAAGAGAAAATGGAAAAGAAAACAATAGGAAAGGCATTAAGGGCACTAAGTCATTCTTTCTGGGATGGGCATTAGGCATATGTTCGCTACTCCAGTCCCAGTGCAATCAAAGCTGTCCTGTGCCACTGCCAAAAACTGCAACAGGTGCCTGAAGATTACAGCATTGGTTAAATCCACTCTTAAGGCACCAGCTCAGGGACTGATCCAAATCCCAGGAGCCAATGAACATCTTCCTCCAGATGTCAACAGTTTTCAAATAGTTCCCCTCTTATTTCCAGTGTGACACTGGGGAGGGGCAGGGGGATAAATAAATTTGGCTGCCAGGAGGCAATCCTCTGATTTCACCACTGCCAGTCTGGACAGGCGCCAAAGTCACATACAGCCACTGAAACACATTTGTAAGGTAATTATTATTTTATATTCACAACAATAAGAGAGCTTCATTCACATGGAACTATTAAGACAGTTTCTGATTCCATTCTTCCCAGCACAGTACAACAACTCCATGCCAGCAGCAGCCACATAGCCTAAAGGTGCCAAGCTGGCAAGGATTCTCTCTCTCAGCACTTGGCATCTGAACCCCTTGGCAAAGCCCTCAGCAGTTGTGCTTGGCTGCCTTTGGATCCGTCATGTGGCTGGGCTGCTGATAGCTGGGGAGGGTGCTGCGTCCTCTGGGCACCATTTCACTTTAACACCTGTCTGATTCGCAGGAATGCGCGCACATGCAGAGCGAGATCCCTGCACAAATCCTCCCGGAGACCCAGAGCACATGCTCCATTTGTTACTGAAAGGGGTCATTTCCTCAGAACCACTGTGCCTTCACTTTTTTTTTTTTTTTTCTTTTCTCCCCTCTATCCCCCTCCTCTTCCCCTTCACATATCTGTATACAGCCCTTAGAGGGTCCTACATCCTGCCATGCATTCCACATGTGTTGGAGGTTTCCTCTGTGAACAAGGAATACAAAACATAGCCTTTTTGTACATAATGAAATCTCATATTTTACTGTGCTCATATAAAAACATTTCTTTGTGACTAAGACTTTTTATTTGTGACATTTTAATGATCTACAAATGTTTGGTATAGATGAAAGGAAATTATTATTTCCAGGTCACCTTCCAGTAATACTTTTTGATAAGCACCATAATTCCAATTAAATTGAGTATAAGGGAAGGGGAAACCCTTCAAACATTTAAAGTGCCACTGAAGCAGAAATGTTTTTAGGGGAAAACATAAAAACAAGCATACATCTTTTACCACAAGCTACAAAATATCAGAGGAGCATAGATAAGAAAATTCAAAGCCTTTTTTCCTCTGGGGACCATCCAAACAAATGCAGACCATAAGAATGTAACTCTGTGCCCCACAAATACCACGATTTTGTGTCACAGAATTGGGGCTGACTTGGGCACAAATTTACTGAAATACTCCCAAGTCTGGTCCCTCAGAGGTACCCCAAAAGCACAGCTACCACCCCAAGCTTGGCAGAAGCAGCTCCCCGGGAACTACAGCAGAGAAGTGCGTTGAGATGTTGCAGAGCACTTCCCCAAATCCCTGCCTGTCCCAAAGCACTACCCCCACGAGCCTGCACTGGTTCTTCTGGTACATTCTGACACCTTTGAGCACGGTTATCTTTGGGTCAGAGACCCCGAAGCCTGTGAAATACACGCAAGCCTTAGGTTGCTAAGCTCACATCACAAAATAGCTGCTCACTCTGGAGGGAAGGCTCTGTGTGCCCATCCACCACCCCAGCTGGAACATCCAAGCCACGAGTCTGGTGTTCCCCCTCAAGCCATACCTTCTGCCTGTCACCTTGTACTGTGATTTTTGCTTTGTAACAAGCTCAGGGCCCACAGACACCAGCCAAGGCCTCCCTGTTCTAGCACAGAACACAAACCCTGCTTGCTGCACGTAATATGCATCTATCAAAACTCCTGTGTTTTAGCCACATGAGCTTTGCTATTTTTAAATAATTTTTTTTAAATTGTTTTGAGGGAGCTGGTTTTTGTTGTTTTGTCAGAGGTGTTTTACCTCCTTGAACAGTTCTTCACTATTTAATCACAAAATACCCCTTATCTCTCCCTCCTGTGATGCACGTTTTCTTCAGAATACTAGGGCAACATATAGGATGGACTCTGGGACCATGACAAATTTAAGATGCAACATCTTGGAAGCTTTCCTGGCCACAAGCCAAACTTTTCTGGAATGGAAAAAAGCTTTTCAATAAGGCATTTTCAGTAAGAAATTCACTATTTAACCCTGGGGAGGTAAGGAAATACTCCAACTTAAAATTATTATTCAGTTGCATATATAAATGTTATTTTAGATAATTTTTAGGACTTGCTGTATTTGCATTATTTCCTTTTTTTTTTCCTCCGTGACCTGGGCAGTGAATTTTCATTGTGATTAAAGGACCTGGCTTTTGTAGCAAGGGAGATGAAAAATAACCACCAATTAAACATATTAAACTCTCAAACAACACTCCTAGAATAGTTCTTCTGTAAAGTGCATGGCATGTTCAGAATACATGATTTCCTAGTGCAAAGATTTTACTGGCTTCACTGCTCAGTGTGGTCATCTCAGATCCATGCCAAATAAACCTTCCACATCATACTGACATTTTATTTTTTATCTCTGGCTATACCTACTCTTTCTAAAAAGCAAGTTCCCAATTCCACCAGGAATTCCCAGGCTGAATGTACGTTTTATTATCTTCCCTTGAAAATTATAACCTAGAAGACAGTGCTGCACGTTACTCTTGGAAACTAAAGTGGAAAGGAGTAAGTACAGGATTTCAGAAGATGTAACAGAAGAACAAGAGCCAGGGAGGAGGATTTGCCTCCATCAGGTTCCTGGCACCTTGTTTTGGCAGCATCCCAGTGCCAGGTACCAGAAGCAGACTGGTTCTCACACAAATGTCAGTGGGAAGGAGCCTTGGGGCACACCTTAAGCATAGCTTGTATTCCAGTCATGTGGAAGACCAAGGAAAAGGAAAAAAAATGATGTTGAAGTCAGATTCTTCATGAGAACGTGCCTGACTGGGAAATTTCTTTTTTTTAGAACAGTGATAGTGCCATGACACAAGGGTAGAACAGTGCTTTAAAGGGCTGCTGACTCTGGACAATTTATATGCTAATTTCAGAAATGATTCCTCCTACATTAAATAAGGAGCTGAGGAATGTTCCAAAGGTCTAGACAGACCATGCCATTAACAGATTGGGTAAATCAACATTAATACTGCCCACAGCATATTACACCGTGTGAACTTTCTTTGCTGCCCGCACTTTTACTAAGTTTAGTTCCACGTGGTTCCTCAGCTGACTGGCCAAAATATCTATCAGCTTCCAAAAGCCTCCCTGTGCCCATCTTGACCTTGGACTTACCTTTAATATTAAACCTGAGGGAAAAAAATCCTGAATGGTCACACTTTTTTATTCAGGGTACGTTTATAAATGGTTTATAAAGGGTTAATAATGATTAATAGATTGTGAAAATGTCAAAGAAGCATGGACAACTACAAACACTACGAATAGCTGTTTGGCACCCAGTACTAACTGATCAGCCATCCAGAACATACATTCTTAGCCTCAACTCCATCAGTGTGAAGGCCAAGTCTGGCAAATAATTCAAATATCTTCAAACTTGTTTGGGCATTGACAAGTTCTCCAGCATTTATTAGTAGTATTTTGAGGCTACTATTCTTAAAGTACAAGTCATCTCTGTCTCTGAATTTAGACTCTGAATAAACAAGCTGTTATAAAACTTTAGACTAACAGAAAAATGTCCAGGTTTTATTTTACTTCCAATAAAAGTATCTTTACCACTTGGGATGAAATTTTGGTTTTAGAAAAAAATCAGCATGCAGAGCATTTACAGCTTTTTGTGTATTATCAGGATATGATGAGTTCTTCCAGTGTCACTGGCAAACTAAAAAGCAGTAAATACTGTGAGGAACCATCACATGACAAAAATCTGATTTCTTTGCAACTGAAGTAAGAGCTGCTGATAGGCTTTTCTTTCTTCCACCCTCACCTCCCTCCTTTTTTTTTTTTCTTTCTGCTTAAATGAGGATTATACAAAATCTATGTGGATGACACACTCTCATAACTTTCTTAACAGACATTGCAACATTTGGGGGGCACAGAACCGAATATTAAGTCAGAAGAGCACTGGGTAGGCACCTCCTCTCATAAAATTCAATAGCTGAAGTTCCATGGGATTGAATTAGGTCTGTTTATAGTGTGGGTGCCAGCAAACTCTTTGCTTCATCACACATGCCCCCCTAACCAATCTCTGCACTATGACTTAATTATTTCATAGGAGCCACCTCTTGGCAAACTACAGCCAGGTATGGAAGGAAAAACCCTTCCAAAAAGCAGTACAAGCAGGACACCAAGACCTGACACAGGTAATAAATGCATCACACACAGCAAGAGCATGCTTTACTATACCTGACACACCTCAGCCAAATGGCTCCTGATAATCATCAATGATGGCAAATTGGCAGTCAGGCTACTGGAAAAATTCCAAGCTTCACCTTCCAGCTACAGGAATGAAGAGGATATATGTGAATGTGATCTTTGGCAGGGAAAGGTACATTGTTTCACTGCTGTGGGAAAAATGCTTAGTGCTCGAACATTTCCTTAAAATAAGATTTTGAATGAAACATTAGAGGTAGCATTATTAACAATAATCAACTCTCCTGGTTAAATAAAAAAAAAAAAAAAAAACCACAAAAAATCCCAACAACAACAACAAAACCTTCTCCAAATCCATCTCCAGGCTGTAGAAGAAAAAAAAATACATCTAGTGTTTCACCCCTCACTTTTTTTCTGAGCACTTCAGCAGAGATGCTACTGCAAAGAGAATAGGCCTTTGTGTGCTTTGGGTTTTAAAAACCAAGGCAGCTCCCAACTTTCCTGTTCTTTTTCCCCAACAATGAATGAGGAGGACATTAATGGAAATTTTGAGGTTAGATGATAACACTTGATATACTGAAAACAAGAATCCTCACACACCTCAACAACCTTTACAACCTAGTGATAAGTATGTTGCTAAATATTCAAACAGGTATTCTTCCTGAGAAGTCACAAGTGAAGTTCATGCAGACATCTGCTCCTGAGTACACATAAATATATGTGTAAAACACCCCATGCTTCTCAACAGGAAGGAAATCGTTCCCAAGTCAGGGCTCATCCAGAGGCTCTGACTCATCACTGTCCATCCAGTTTAGAGCCACCTTTCTCTCTTCCTTTCTCAGTCTTTTACCTTGGCTTCTTTGCAATGCCCTTTACCTCCTGAGAAGGTTCAGCCAGCTCCTTTCTTCCATCAATCCTTAGTTTCCCAGAACATACCTTATCTCAACAGGAAAACAAAACACTGGAATTAATGTTATTTAATTATATCATTACTTCTCTGTATGTCCCTCTCTTCATGCTACTTCTTATAGGTTAAAATTTCTTTATGACAGGCATTATTTACTATTTTGTGTACTCACACAACACAGCCTGGATCTTAACCAGCCTCAAGGCACTGCCATAAGAAATTGACTGCCTTTGCCCTAGGTAAATGCTGTCCAGAGTGATATCAATCATACTTGCCCATCTTTGCAAAAAGAACCCCAGAAAGTACATAACAAACATGCCAAACATTATAGAACTTAAATATTTTCTTTTGAAAAATATTTATTTTAAACAATTTCTATAGCATGAAATGGAACCACACTTATTCTAGGCATCTGTGAAATGGTGGAAATTTTATTTTTGAGTGTTGTTCACACATCCTTTCAGGATACATAGGAGTAAATTTTACCTGTTCAAAATTACTCCTTTCTCTTCATTGAGCTGCCTGAATACTGTCAGAAAAACATTCAAATTGCAAAAATTTTCCTATGAAAGACCATAACTGGATATAAAAAAATTTCAAAATACTCAGGAAGACACCCACAAAGACATTAAAAAATTGTTTTAGAACACATTTAGCATCTAATTTTTGTTTTTACTGATAATTTTACAGCAACCATGTACTTCATTTTCTTAGTGGCAAAGCTCTTGGAAAATCCAAGAGATAAGGCTATAGGTATGTTGCCAATCTGTGTTTGTCACAGAATTCTAGAATAGTTTGGGTTGGAAGGCACCTTAAAGATCATCTCATTTCAAGCTCCCTTCCACTATTCCAGGTTGGTCAGAGCCCCATCCAACCTGGCCTTGAACAATTACAGGGGTAGGGCAGCCACAGCTTCTCTGGGCAGCCTGTGCCACAGCCTCACCACCCTACAATAAAGAATTCTTTTTTTTAATACCTAATCTAAATCAACTCTCAGTTTGAATCCATTCCCCCTTGTCCTGTCACTCCATGCTCTTGTAAGAAAACTCTCTCCATCTTTTTTGCAGGCTCCATTCAGAGACTGGAGGCCACAGCTGGGTCACCCCGAACCCTCCTCTGCTCCAGGCTGAACAATCCCGATTCTCTCAGCCTTTTCTCACAGGAGAGGTGCTGCACTATCTTGGTGGCCTCCTCTGGACTCACTCCAACAGCTCCACATCTTTCCTGTGCTGGGACCCAAAAACTAGATGGAGCACTGCAGGTGGGGTCTCAGCAGAGCTGAGGGGCAGAATCCCCTCCCTCTTCTGCTGCCCACGGGGCTCTGGATGCAGCCCAGGACACAGGTGACTTTCCAGGCTGCAATTGCACATTTCTGGCTCATGTCCAGCCTCTCACCCACCAGCACCCCCAAATCCTTCTGAACAGGGCTGTTCTGGATCTGTTCATCCCCAGCCTTGACACTGAGAGCTAATCGGACCCAGGTGCAGCACCTGCACTTGGTCTTGTTAAACTTCATGACACTCCCATGGGCCCACTTCTGGAGCTTATCCAGGACCCTCTGGAGGGCACCCCATCCCTCAGGTGTGTCACCAACCTGAGCTTGGTGTCACCTGAAAATTTGCTTTAGGGTCAAAAAAGCCACAGTGACAGTTCCTGTTGTTTTCAGAACACATCCCAGGCCTGACCAAAAGCCACTGAAACCAGAAGAAATCTTTCAGACCTTTAAGTGGAGACAGAATAAAGAAATAATTCACTCTTCTGCAGAACAGCTCAAAGGCAACTTAACCACAAATTCTGCAGAGTAGGAGCTGAATTTCTACTACTCCTAAGGAAGTAGGAACTCAGAATCTCCATCTTCCCGTTGGCAGGAAAGCATGGGGTTATTGCAAGAACTAACCCATTCTGACACGCCAAAAGGATCTATTTTCTTTCCCATGAAGCTCAGGTTTCCACATTCTGCTACATTCTCAGAATACAAACTTGTGTTTTAAACCCAACTCAGCAGGGCATGCAACAAGGAGAGTGGAAGACTTTTCCTGAATGTGCACTGAGCCACAGCTTCTGTGGAAAGAGACATGAGTTTCAGATAAAGATGGGCCATTACAGCCACCTTATCTAATCATCATCCCTCACACAGACCAGAAACCATCAGGCAGATCTAAAAAGCTTAAAACTGCACATTTCAGAAAGGCATCCACTTGGCAGCCCTGCAGTGAAACAGTAATGCTTCAAAATGCCACACTTCCTTCAGAAGGGACATATGACAACTTTGCTGTGAACATTACTCAGCTCTGGAGAGGGTGGACCTCCAGACTCAGCGAGGCTTGCAACCCATAACATGCATTCAGATAGCACAGACTGACAAACCCCGGTTTGTGGCAGGAACAGCACAGTTTGGGTCCTTTAGCTGTGAATTCAAGCTAAATTAAGTAGGTGATTGTTACAAATGAACAGCCAATTTTATCAATAAAGGAGACTTATTGAAAAATTGTCATAGAAAAAGTCCGAGAAAGCCACAATCAAAGGAAATCAGTTCCAAGCCCGGGGTCAGAGCTGGATGAACCGAGATTTGGCCTCTATCACACTGAATCCTCTCTGTTCACAAAGTCTGTCTTTGCAGGGTCCGTTTTTATACTGTTTTTCCAGCTGGACAGTGAGTTATTTCAGCCCCTTTTGTCTTTTTCTCTTTTCTTGAATATTTATGGAGTCTCCTTTCTTTGCTGCTGGTCCACTGATCAGCTTTCTGGGAAGGGATGAGTGCTTGATTAGATTTACAGGAACCCGGTATTGGGATGCACACTCTTGAGGATGTTGCTCTGATGCATATCAGATGTTAATCAGCGGGTTATTGTCAATCCCATCTTCAGAGGAGACCCATCTCCTCTCAGTGCCACCCTTCTTTCTGTTGCAAATGTGTCTCTTCCCTGGCTACTGACAAAGGCAGCACAATTCCCAGACACGCTTTTCTTAAACATGAATGATTTTATACCATATACTCATAAAACCCACAAATTATTCCATAACATTTATTACAGCGATCAATCTTTCAGCCCACTGCTGGTGAACTGAGGGAAACAGACAAAATAGTTGAAACACTATTTTATGAATAATACATCATCTTTTCCTTTTACATAGGGCCACATGAAATTCCAGAGGTCTGTGCTACACTGGATGAGGTGTAAACACCTGATTTGTAACAAAGCGTCCCAAAAATGCATCATGTTTTGATGATTTCAGGTGCCCTCTGTCACAACAGCAGTTTGCTCAAGAATTTGTGTAGGGTCTTTCCTAATTACACATTCTGAAGCTTTCTAGCTAAAACAAACTTCATTAAATTCATTGAATGGGAATTTCATTAAAATGGGCACATCATTGAGCCCAAAATTCAGCCTTTTAAACATGTGAGGTTTGGATGCACTTTTGCCAAATTCACAGCAGATCCAAAGGAACCTTCAGAAATTCCTGTAGCAGGAATGGCCTTTGGTTGCAGTCACTGAAGATGTAAGGGCTCTACAGTCAGTTTTGACCTCACAGATCATCCTGTTATTTTGTTGACATGATGGTTTTATGCCTCTTGGAGATTTGCCCTAAGATACATTCTTTGAAACAGGTACACGTGGAATTATCAGCCTGCAAACTGCCCTTCTCCACCCACTGGAAATGATCAAATGTCTTGGACTTGCAGAAGCTGAACTGGAAAGAAATGGTGGTTATCCTCTTGAAGCAACCCCTAGAGAAGATGAGGATGTCATTGCAAACTAGTGGGAAAAAGCAAGTTTTCCCATTGTCAGCATGCAAATTAGGCACAGGACAATAGGCACCATGATTTTTCTGAAGTCAGGTTGGCAAATCCTTGAATGTGAAGAAAATTAAAGCCAGAGGCAGTGTGTTCCAAAGAACTATGAATTAACTAAGGGTTATAAAGCTGAGATTTAGAGAGCTGACTCCTCAAAGAGACAGAAGCAGCACAGAGTCTTGAAAAGAACATGAAACTTCAGTCTTAGAACAAGTATAATGGATTTCTCTAATAAAAGAAGTTTTTCTAGTATCAGCCTCTTTCCTCAAGCAGTGTCTTTGTCCAAAAGAAAATACGAAAATTCTGCTACATATACTACAAATGAAAAAATTACAACATTCTCATTAGTCACCAACATCTTCCTCCTGAAGTGGCTTCTTATCAATTCCCTACAGATAAAAAGCTCGGGTGTTGTTTCTACCATCTCATTCTCACTGATGACTGCGTTCCTAGGTTAGACATTACCGCCAAAGTGGGGTATCCTAAGAGTTAGTACATTTGACCTTCAGCACCACAATTCATGTTATTCCAGTCTACCACCTTAATGTTCTGCAAAAGGTACACAAAGCATGGAAGCAAATAATGAAACACTGCATAAGGGGACATTTCGCTCTTATAGACAAATAAAGACAACCCCAGAGCTGTGTGGGTGCAACAATTAACAAGGGAATTACTTAAATTAATAAGAGAAAAATTCAGGAATGACATCAATTCACTGTAGTTAGATCACAGATAGAACAAAGATGATCTAATGTAACAGCCTCATGACATCCGGTGCAAATACAAGGAACCTTCCTTTGACTGAACAGGTTTCTTTTCTCACATTGATTCTTGCCCAATTTTCCCAGCTTTTTAAGACAAAAGACAATGGATGTCTTAGTTACTAGATGCTGAGACATCAATTGAGGATCTCTTGCAGTAATCTGTACAAACAAAATAGCAATATAATTTTAGAGATACCTTTATTCAGAGAGTTCCCAACAGAATTCACATGTGGTATAAAAATAGGCTTTATTAAGCTCTGCAGGAGCCAAAAGCCTTTATTCCTTGAAGAGGCCATATGCTGCCAGAGAACAAGGGTTTAAGGCTCCCAGGGAGATGGAATCCACAAAATGCTGCCTCTTATTGGTGCAAGATCATAGCTTTTGGAGATACAGACGCAAGCACTGAATCCTGACTCAGTGAGAGCTTCAAAACAGGGCAGCTCTTGTTCAGAGCTTGTTCTTGTTTCTGTGGGTTGTGGGCTTTGGGCTTGAACCAGGTATCAGTGTAGTTCAGAAAAACCTCAGCATTACTAAGGCAAGGTCTTCAAGCCAGACTGTAAGGATTGGCCTCTGATATTCAGTGCTGAGCAGGAGCAGTGAACCACAGAAATCCCTCCCTATTTCAGGGACAAACAATTCCCAAAGCCAGCCTGTCCCTGATGCCTGAAGGTAGTCCATGGGGACAGCGTTAACTTTCTTATTCCCAGACGAAGTAGCAAAAGAAAGATGTTAAATTCCTTCCAGTCACTGAGTTTCCACATTTGCAGTGGCATTGCCCATAAAGTAGGAGATTGATGGCATTTCCATGGCGGTGACAGCAGAATGGGCAGTTGGAAGGTAAGAGATTTACTTACAATAGCAGCAACTCACAAACAATTTTTTAAAAGCTGGCAAAGAAAGAGGTAAGGAAACAGGCAGGTTTGTATGTATGCCTGCTGCAGTTCGCTTTCTCCTTAAGGCCAGGACACAACCCTTTGTGTTGGATAGCGGTGAGGTGTTTAACACAAAACAAAGAAAACCAAATGCTCTATGCTCTTCACCAAAATGAACACACCCAAAACACACTTAGCTCCTAGTTCCAAATGTAGGACAGATTTTCGAAGTCTTTCAAGCACTATCTACATTATCCAAAAAGGCCAAATACTCATGCTATAGAATAAATATGGAGAGGTTAACTTCCTAAAATGACAACAAATACTGTCCTGCTTGTCATATTTTTACTACAGAAAACCAGAAATCTAATAAAAACTATCACTTTATATGGCCACATTCACAGACCCACTTGATTCTTTCCAGTAGAAAAATTAATTTAAAACTTTTACATGCTTTTATTCGCACCAGCACCAAAATGTATCTTTCAGGGACAAGCTTAGTCTGCCAGGGATATGGGATCTGATTTGGGAGCTGGTAGTTGCAGTCATCACATTAAAGCACCTCAGTATCACAGAGCAAACCTCACCTGCAGAGACAGAGCTTTTATGTTTACATGCATATGCATGTTTATATATAAATATATATTTTTACATATACACACAGACACATACATACATGCACACACACTTTTGGAGAGAAATCTTGTGTCTCAAACACAAAAGGCTGTCTCACCATAAATACCATTCTGAGAGGTCATCTGCAGTTACCTATATCACAAACATGCAGAACTGCAGCTCCTTCTAGCTGTATTTTGCTGGGATGCCATGGCAAGTGGTGGTAAATGCTTTGCTGCCACCCAATGACGTTTCCCGGGATTGTCCACTTCCCAAAACCCTTTTCTCCTACTCTACAATCAGGTTAATAAAAAAATAAAATAAAATAAAATAAAAAAAAGCAGATTAAGGGCAGCATTTAGAGCTGGAGCACTTTGCATACCTGTTGTGCCTTGGCCTCTGGGGAACACAGGACATCATCACCTCTCCTCACCTGTATGCAAATGGCCGCAGTCCTTTTCATCATTCCGCCAACAGCAGCATAACTTTATCTGAATTCCCAGTCACAAAACCATGATTGTGCCACGGCAGTTAATTTTTACTGGTTTACAATGTACTTTCCTTGCACAAGAGATAATTCCAGCTAAGCACAGCCAACCTTTCACACAGCTGTTATTATGCTTTATAGGCCATCAAAGCGTTGATTTCGCAGCACTGTGTCAATGCCAGACACGCCGACTCCCCGCACTGTTTTCACTGCTCAGTTCCTTTCTTTGCTCTCCTGACAAGGCACAATTTGTTTTAGTCCTTACTACCACATCTAAATTTAATTTGCAATGCTGTATAAACACAAGTGGTAGCCCATCAGGTTTAAGTGAAAAAGGGGAAATGCTGTAACGTGTGTCTTGAGGTTCACCCCACCTATAATTAAATTCTCAAAAGTTTGAACACTTCAGCTTTCCTTGCAGTAAAAATATATATTTCTGTAGTGCCAGTTTAAGGAAATCCAAGAAACTAGCCAAGTAATTTTTGTCAATATGTATTTGCACACAAGCTGCTCAGTTCTGAAAAACCTGTCCAGAATTCTAGGGCAACAACATGTGCATCTGTTCAAATTAGTGTAATTTAACATTTGTCAGCCCAGAGTATACACTGAAATACTTGAAATGTGGTTTACATTTCCAGTTATCAGCTTTAACTGATATAAAAGCAACTACTTAGGGGTGAATGCTCAGTTGAGAGTTTATTGTCACAGAGGAATCACAATTACAGGTTAAAAGGAAGCCCAGCAGTGCTTGATTTATTCTCACCTATTTCATGTGTTTTGGCACACAAGATGGAGCAGGATGTTCTTCTCACCAGAATATATAGGTTCTAGAATAATACACTAAAAACCTAAAGGAAGGAAGAACTGACTTCTTTCCTGATAACAATCTACAAGAAAATTTGATCACTGCATCAAAAGATAGAAGTTATTTCCAAAACATTCTGTACACTTCTGCTTTCTGGGGTTCTCAAAGATCAGAGATTGTTCTGAGACTCATTAACAGTTAATGGTATTTAACTATGAGACAAAAAAAAAAAAAAAAGGATTTGGAACTTTATAAGAAGTGCCACTTTCATACCCTTACATTTTCATACTCCAAGCACAGTGCAGAAGTGTTACAGATACAAACACGGTACAAACAGATGTGTATTACTGATAGTTCACTGCCTCAAAACATACCTTTTTATGCTTTGCCACTAAAAAACAAAACTTGATTGTATTCCAAACCCCTTGATTCAGGCCCCAGCACTTAACTATGCTGAGAATGTTCCATTAAGTGCATCCAGAAGTGTTGATCATACAGCCCAGCCCGCAAGGTCAGTGTAAAATGGGGGCTTGAACTCCCTCTGCTGGCCAAAAACACACCTAAAGAACTAAAAAACCCCTCTCATGTTCAAAAGAAAAAAAAAGTATATTAAAAACTTTTAAAAAATAAAATAAGGATAATATTTATCGCTTCTTTAGAGATCTTCATCTTTTTAGTTGTTGCCATCTCAAAGCAATTTTGCAGTACCTGAAAGGAAAACTCTTGACCTCCCCCGTTTGTTGCTCCCATGAAATACTGGTCTGTGATAGGGAAGCTCTGCAGATGATTCCTGCACAATTTCCTTCTTAAGCACTGCCAACAGATCACAAAGAGGACAGTAACTGTGATGAAACACCAATCAGTCTGTACAAAAAAAAAAAAAAAAAAAAAAAAAAAAAAAAAAAAAAAAAAAAAAAAAAGGGAGAACTGCTGGGAAAAAAAATACACCAGAGTTGCAAATTAAGATGTATTTGACAAAGACCAAAATTACAACTTTAGGTCAAATTTACTGAGGAGAAAGGTCTGCTAGAGGTAATGGAGTGGCAAATAGGGTTCAATCCCCAAGCCTATGAAAATTTTTTGTGCTCCAAGTCATTTTGGCTCAGTTTCTTCCCTGGAAAGCATTCCTTCTCTTCATCTATTTCAATTTTCAGAGAGAGGATTTCTGCCCCAAGGAGCCTACAAAGCAGATTCTGTGCCTTCTGTGATAGGTCAAATACTCCAGTTTCTTTAAACTTACTCCAAAATTATTTTGAGAGCATTGTGTCTGACCTGCCACTACCTTGCACAGGAGTATTCACTCCTACATCACAGTTCAGCAGCTAAGAAGATATTGTAGCATCAGAAGGACTGTGACAGCAAGCCTATAAAATGACCTGAAGCATAAATGGCAAAGCAGCATTTGCTGGTCAGAGGCCTCAGGCTCTGTCCCATTAACACCCCTGGTAAGCCCAGCTCTGCAGTGACCCAATTCAAATGGCAACCTTTTACACATAATTCTACTTAAGCCTGAACACCACCAAAAGTGGGATTCAACATACACTGATGGGTCACAAACCTTTTAATCCAAACCATATTCTTATCTGTGTGGGGTCAGGGTTTAATTCAGCTCTTCCTCATTTAATGAACAAGACATGGCCCTCCCCAAACACCTGTTCATGAGTGTCTGGTGAGAAGCCAGGTAACACCTCTCTGTGCAGATCAGAAATGACACACGTGGAAGTTTGGTGCAGAAGTGCATATGAGGTGCCTCAGACCTACATTTCACAAGGTCCACTTATACAGTGCATGTGAGCCTCAGAATATTTAAGCCTGAACCCAAACTTTCCTCATACCTCACTTTCTATTGTCTACACAATCAGGAAGCAGAGGGTCCTGCTTTACAGATCTCCAGAGGACTGGATCACTCAGGAGATGAGAAGAGAACCAAGGGTTTTGGAAAACATCAGAGGCAGAAGTTAATAGTCACTGTGGAGGGTCTCAAATAGCAGATGTTTCAAATATGTGCCTGATTTTTAAGCACTGAGTTTGATGGCAGTAGATATTACAGTGGCACCAACCCAAGACAGAGCTAAGGAGGAAAGGTTAGAGGACAAAACAGGAAAAGCAGAGCATGAAAAACATTTTTTTCACAAGCACTCTTAGTCTGGGTAATCTACCCTAGAGAGGCCTCAGCAAGCAAGTTAACTTCAGACCTCAATTACAACACGTGGACAAATTTATTACCCAACAAAAAGTACATTAGATATTTATAATCTCATTTTATTAAATTTCCCTACTCATACTATTTACTATTGGTATATATGTGTGAGGTTAACACAAAAATCTATATTATATTTGTATATTAACAAGATTAAAAGCTCACCTGCGTAGCAGGTGTTGCTGTGTGCACATGCTTGGATTATGGACTAACCAACTCCTATCAAAAACTGGGGTCCATCACCAAATCTGAAGAAAGAAAGGCTGGTGCTTTTCCTGCTGATCATCTAGCTGAGAGCTCTGACTGAATTACATCAGGAAAGAATAGCTTTGCTTCCTTCATGAAATCTGATTACAGAGAGGGGTGACACCTCACACAACACAGTGAAGCTTAAAGGACAACCTGTTCCTCTATGGCCCATTCTGCTGGCTACTTTGATCTAAGTTCTGTTGTCTGGGCTTAACACCTTCACCTTTGATTTCACAGGGAACTTCTCTGGAGGCGTTTTCCTATAGCAATTGTCCAAGTCTTTTCAGAGAAACCACCAATTATCCAGGACACTGGGAACTAAACACTTGTAGTTCTGGTGAAATAGAAGATTACTCTCACTGGTATTAAACAGGTATGGGAAGACATATTAAAGACTCAAGTTTTACTTTCTAAGATCAGTACTCACTAAAAAAAAAAAAAATAGAAAAAAAAAAGCACTGTCAGTAGCTCAACAAATCATGTGAGGAATGACGAATTCATTTCTGAAGGCAAGGAGATGTAACATAACACAGTACAGGCAAGACTGGCTCCCAGATCACCTCAGAAGGATGCTCCTTGTACAAGGCCATTGTTATACCACCACCACATCCAATGCTGTAGTGTTACAGTTTTCCAGCAGACACAAAACAGCAGTTCTTTCCTGGGAGCTAAAAAATCCACTCTGCTTTTAGCCAGAATCCTACACAACAACCCTAATGTTAAGCAAAGAAATCAAAATCCCTTCTGGTCTTACCTAATGTGACAAGCTGTGTAACACAATCTTCACAATTCAATTCTAATTTCTGCATCCAGCCCAGCAACCTGTGGCTGTATTAGAGGTCATATTTATACAGACACACACACCTACTACACAGCAGAACTTGGTCTTAAAAATGCACTCAATTTTCTATTTTGACATGAATCTCCACCCTCTCAAATGCTGATGATCTTTTGCCAGGGAGACTGTGCAGGGCAATTGGCCTCCTGGGCAGTTTTCCAAATTCAGTATGATGTTGCAAGCACTCACCAGCTCTGAAAAGTCAGACTATTCACTCACCTCCAAGAACAAAATACAAGAAGTACAAAGGAAGATGAGGCTAAAAGCATTTTAGAAGTGCGTTTCTGGTCCAACAGAAGGCTTGAGCTGTTGTTTAGGATGATCATCCTGCATTTTTCCTCTAGTTTGACTTCAGTTGACAGAAGTAGCGACTTAAAAACTAGAATCTATCAGCTTACTTACACTTACCAAACTTTCAGCACATGTGCCAGCATCAGCTCATTTCTACTAAATATTTACAGATAAGATGGCAAATCAGCAATAGTCCTCCCTCCTCTTTTGATAAGATAGGAAATAAATAGATTTGGAAGTTTAGAGGTTCCAGGATTTTTTTTTTTTAAACTTCTAAACAAAGTAAAAAAGTTATATGCAGGAATAAGCAGCAACAAAATTATAAACCAATTAATGTGGAAAAGTCAACATCATCTTCTAAACATGCAACTGAAGCTCACAGCTGGTAAAAAAAAAAAAAAAGGCAGCATTGTGTGTTAGCAAAGGCTGTGAGCAGGGACTGCAGGTTTTATTCTTAACTCTCCCACGGATTTCAAGATCGGCTGTGGGCAGATCACCAAATATCTCAGCTGATCATCTACAAAATAAGGATAGCAATATTTTCTTATCCCAGCAGGATGTTTTCAGAAGAGTGCTTGGGAGGCACTCACTGCAGTGATGGGGTCCATGAAAGTCTCTGCACAGAACAAAGACAACACCTGCTCCACTGGTTAATGGGAAAAAGATGACTGAGACTGTTACAAGGAATTTCCAGCACTAAAGAAGAAGCTGCAATTGCCTCTGGCATACATTCAAGAAATTCAGCATCAGTGAACCATTCTTTTATACAATTACTGTGGAAAAAAAATTAAGTATAGGACTAGATAAGAAAATAATGCAAATAAACTTCATCAATGGCTGGAATTTCACATCAAAGGCAACATTTAGGTTTTCCCTTATAGTGGGTAACAGATAGCTCATGACAAAATATCCTTTTGCTTCCTTTGGCAAAGAAGTGCACAGATGATGGAGGTAAATGCACACCACAGTTTTTCCTCCAGGATTGCAACAATTTTAGTTAACTAAGACACTTTTGAAAAGCATTTATTATGCCTTGACTCCATTTTATACAGTGTTGAAGTTCTTCTCATATTCTCGGTGGGAGATAATTATAGGTGGCTCTTTCCAGTGGCTTGCTGGACATATCCCCATGTACTTAAGTATTTGAAAAATACCAGCTCAGTCTTGAGAGGTATTTTCTCTTGACCATCCTCTTTCACATTATGCTGGGAAAATTGTAGCACTATAAATATAGAAGAGTTTGAGTTCATAATGAAATACGAACTTTAAGATTAAGGAAGTCTGATGATCAGGTGTTTATTCCTGAATTAGCAACAGATTTTCCATTACCTTAACTTCATCATTTAGATACTTCACAATCTATTTTATCTTTTAAAAAAGAGATTGTATGTCTGGAGGGTGGAAAAAAGAAGAAAGGCTTCAGATGCTACTCTGCCAGGGAAACATCAGACAATTTCAATTAACAAAGTTAATTTTGTTAACTACTTCATCATTACCTTTGGTAAGGTAAGGTTTTGTAATATTAAGGGTAATTACTACATCTTTGCTTTTTGTAAATTCTTCTAATTGTTCCTAGGATTTATGCAGCATCAGTCCCCTGGTAATAACTTCTGAATTCATCCACCAAACCAAGCGTGAAAGGTATGAGTGTCATGCATTTTGTGATACCTGGTAGCAGGCAGAGCAGAAGTGGCTGAACTAAGCATCCTCACCAAGGGAAAAATCAAGTTATCCGACCTACCTGGCTTGTCAGTGTGCCAACACAAACTGGGAGAAGGGCAACACATGGCCTCTTCTTGCCCAAAAAGCTAAGGGATTTAGAAATGAGATTAAAGGGAACCAAGCAGAGTGAACCGCATGGAGAACTATGGGGAGCTGGTGCAAGGTCAAATATCAACAGCACAGCATGCACAACTCAAGCTCATCTTCCTGGTTATAATGGGAAGCTGAAGGAGCATAAACTTTGTTTTTGCTATCCCTACTTGTACTACACTTGCATACTGTAAACATTTGTAAGCCATTAGCTAGATCCTAGATCCAGCAGGACATGGTGCAACAACAAAAGGCAGGTTTGTTACAGCCACGGGAACTCTTTCCAGTGAAACCACAGGGAGGTAGGCGGGACAGGATCTCAGGGAGCAGCCGAGCCACCACCATGCAGGGGCAGCTTCACAAACATCCAAAGCTCTAGCAGGTGACTGTCAAATCCCTCCTAAAACAGCTCTCCAGGGAAGGGCAGCCTGCTACCTCCCAGATACAGTGCTCAGCTAGGGAGCAGCCTAAAATCCAAACTACAGCTTCTCCTGCAACCAGAGCACAGCAACTACACAACAGCACCAGTTCACTCCCCTCAACCATTTACATATTTGAATATTGCTTTTGAAAGTATCTGCCTGTCTCTTGTTGATCTGAACAATTTATTTCCTCTAAAGATCTTCTAAACTCACATCTTTCACGTCTCTTGAGACATCTGTTATTGTGCTGTAATGAACATCTTCCCCCAACTATTTATTTTAAAATGCAGGGCCAAAAAAGGACAGAGAGAGACTAAGGGAAGCACTATCAGAAATTACAGCAAAGCAAATCTCTTTTTCTCTTTTTCAGATGCTGTTAGCTCATTCAATTTGCCCTACCATACTAGTCCCATATTTGTCTTCTAATGTTACTTTTTCCCTGCTATGTACTGGTAAATTGTAACAGTGCATATTTATCTCTTCTATTTTACTTCACTAATTTTAGCAATTTCCCCCAGATTATCAAGGTCATTTTGAAACGTGTCATATAGAGTGTATTGCTTAGAGATGGACTACAAAGCAAATCTTACCCCTCCACCCTTGAACCCCAAATTATTCCTTCCTGGGATTCAGAAAACAAATGGTTCTGCATGTTTATAGTCTTCAGATTAAGTCAAAACCAGGTGGTTTCTGGAAAACTTCCAAGAGTTACATATGCTTTTAATTAGAAAAAAAAATCTAGTGAAAGAAAAAAATTATTTACACCTACACGAACAATATAGGCAAAGACCTATTTTTATTTTGTTCTCAATAAAACCCCATGACAGAGCACCAGAATGACTGGATCTGTCAAAAGCACAATGTTAAACTGCCAAAGCTGTGATATGACCCTGTAGTACTCCTATTAGATAGGCAGGTGAAAAGATAAACCATCTAGCAAGGTAAGAGATAGCTCTGACATGTGAGGTGATGGTAACTAATCTATACCCTGCATCATTTTCCTATAGGCCATCTGTTGTTTTTTATTTTTTCTGCACTTTAAGAAGTGTTGGAGGGATGCAAAGCAATATATCCCTAAAATGTGTCAAGTTCATAGCTGAGTGAGCCTGTGAGGTTCATCACTTTATTTCTGTATTTGTACTAAAAGAATCAGGAACACTTTAGTTGAATCCTTCCTCTCCCTCCATTCCTAACTCTTTAAGCAACAAACATTCATAGTAAATCAGGAAGGAAAAAAAACCACACAAGGAATCTCAAATTAACCTTAATTAGATGATTAAGGTCTTGCTTCAAAAGCTGGAAAAATCTGACCCTGATTTAATAGCACAAGGTGATCTTCTCTTTGCTCTGGCTTTCACACGCTCCACCTAAGCATCTGCAACCACCACTGTCAGAGAAATCACCTTGTTCCAGAATTGATTTTGTTCTGTCCTTAATAAAACCCCTCCATCTTCTAAAACAGAACATGCTACCAAACACCATGGACTCTGCTAAATTATGTGCAAAATCTGCCCCAGCTGAAATGTTATGAGAAAGCTTTTGCACTGATCTCTTGGGGAAAAGAGAGATGAAGGAATATCTGGTTTGTAGAGATGGAAATGTAAATGAAAATCAACCTGCTCAAAGCCATCAATGCTCAGTTCCAATAAGGTTTCACCTTAAAAACTGAGTGTGCCAAGTGCCTACACCTTAAAAACTGAGTGTGCCAAGTGGCTCTGGAAATGGAAAATATCAGAGCAGACCTTTAGGTCTGCATTATGAATCCAAGCACTTAGATCCCACTTGCATCTAAACTCCTCCATGGGCCCAGCCTTTAACTGGCAAAAACAATGGGAATAGAAATGTCCAGCACTGCAGAAATCAGTAGCAGGGGAAAGGCAAAAACAAACCACAGGAATAATTTCAACACCCCAATTAATTTCATGGTTCAAGAAGAGAAAACTTTTTTTAATAATCCAAACCTCATATTTTACCTAATGACGTACATTTATTTTCATGATTTATACAATTATTGCATAAGAATTGTGGTCATTTACATCTTCCAGTTCAAGTGACATTAGGTAGTGCAATTTTGCATTAAATTCTCATTACACTTTCAGTTAATTACACAAGTGTGAAACCAGAACAAGACAGACTTTTCCCTTCAGAATGCCTTCTCCACATTTGTCCAGATGTAAAGATGGCATAATGGAGACAGTTGTGACATCAATGGTAATCCCACACCAATTTGTGTTGCTTTGGTAGATTGTAGTGTAAAATGTAATGGAAAATAAAAAAATCAACCACAAAACCCCGAAGAACCTTAACAGGCCAAAAAATAAAAATAAGAAAAAAAATTAAAAAAAATCAAACTTGTAGGCTGATAAGAACTGGACACTTCCTTCTTGGCAAGGCAAAGCTACTTCAAGTACTCAGAAAAGTGGAAAAAAAGTGGGTTTTTTTTCAGTAAAAAGTTAAAATAAAGAGTGTTTAACCGCTGTGTAATAAGTACTAATACATTGGTGGTAGTGATTATACATCATGCTAAGGAGGAACAGAAACCATCCTGACATGAAGCCACACTGAACAGAACAAACCCAAAACTAAGAAAACCATGTGCTGCTGCCTTTATCAGCCTGCTGTAAGGAGGGCTTTAAGTGCATGACTGAAAATAAGCACGAAGCTGCCACTGAAGCCAGTGCAAGTGAGTTAATCTGGAACAGAGACAAGAGACTGCACAGAGACAAGGGCATGGCTTAAGAGGCAGGATTACAGAAGCAAAGACTGAAGGAGCAGCTCAGAACTTAGCTCACATTTGTTCTACACATATGAAAGCGACAACAGCACAATATTTTGCTCCACAGCACAAAGAAAATACAAACAAAAAGGTAAAGAAACAGACAAGAATAATTAATTCTTGTGAAGAGTGAGACAACAAGGCAAAAATATGGTTTTGACCTCAAACACACCATGAGCAGAACAGAGAGAAATGGCAAATGATGAAAAAAGATGAGGAAAGGTACAGAGGATGACTGCTTGGCACTTCTGAATTTTTTTTTTTTTTAAATAAAAAAAGAATCAAGGGACTAATAAATAGTAGCCAATTACCTCCCCTAAGCCTTTGTCAATACAGAGGTGACCACAATAATGTCTATTTTGGTGACAAGTCTCTCAATGAGAAGGTAGTGCCCCGAAGGGCAGTTTCATTTTTACGTATAAAAACAGTAGTTGTGGTAGATTCTATTCTTCATAGCAGTTTACTAGTTATGTGATAGAGATTCAAGCAAAAACACCTTTTTAGAGGAACACCAAGGGATACCAAAAGCATGGGGACGCAGCTTACTGTGAAACCTCCACTTTGGATTTGTTGAGAAACTTATTTACCCAAAAAGTTTTACCCAGGTAAAAGTTAGTGGTACACAGCATGTGGTCATTAAGCCATAAAAGAATGTGATCCTGCAATATTGGTTGAGCACCTTCAATTCCCACATGCTCAAATTAAAATTTTAACTGTTAAGCACTTTGATTATCCCATTCAACCTTTTTTTCTCCTTCCCCCTTCAAGTGGGCAACTCCAGTGATCATGGTACAACATTCCAGATGAAGTTCATTCCCCTTAGCTTTTTCATGGAATACAACAGAGTGTAGAACAGGACTTGAAAGAAAGTAAAAGGAAGAGGTTCAGTACAGAGCAACATGAGAATACTGACTCTGAAAGAGAGCTCAGTTCTACCACACTGAAAACCATGAGTGCAATTGCTCCAGTCCAGGTTCTAACTGCTCTCAGTGACCACAACAGCACAACAAGCATGAACCTCCTTAGGGAAAGCAAAGAAAAACAGAGGATGTGCAAAGCAGGCAGCCCCGTTACTAAGCTCGAACTGATTGTGTTCCGACGTGATTAACTCCCAAAAATTTGGTAATCTATGTTGGTGTCACATTACAATAAAAATAGTGTTTCAGCTCTCACTACAAGAAGATTAAGGATTTTGTTCTGGTCCTGCCTAATCCATTCATGAATTGCAGGGCACAGCCCTTGCCACACTCACCTGCCAGAAAAGGCAGCTTCATTTTCTTGTGCTGAAAAAAGTAGCAGGCTTAGTGGTTATAAAGTTCATGTTTTAAAGTGCACTGTCATTTTAAACAGACTTTCCCTATTAAAAAAAAAAAGTAAATAAAACCTTCTGATATCAACACTCTATAAAAATAACAGCTGCAATACTCCTTTTAAAATTGCAATTTAAAATCAAGTTAGCAAGATTCCAATCTTTTTCAAAAAAAGATACGAACCCAAAATAAAAAAACCTTTCTGCAGAGAGTTCCCAAGCAAAACCTCACATAGTGTCCTACAAGCCCCTCTCCTAACAGCACCTCACAGAAAATCCATTCAGTTTCTTCCAGCTGACAACCTCAAGAAAACAGAGGTCTAAATAAATCAGTCCTTCCCACCAGTCACCTACATAACTGCAGGTGTGGATGCTGGTGCAGTTTTTCCATCAATTCCTCCTCTGTAGGTTCTTCCAAAACATCTCTACAAAGAAAAAGCACAAGTTGTTAGGGGCAGCAAAGGGAGCTTCCCAGCATTTGTTTTTGCAGCGTGCATACTGTGCTTGTTTCAGGAATGAAACAGGGAATTAAAGTTACAATAAGCTGATGCTCCCTAAAGATGCATCTAGTTGCAAGTGATCCATCCTCTACAGATGTGTCATGGAAACCAGCAGCTGTTTTCCCACAAGAAGCAGGGAAGCAATTTCCTGCACACAGTACAATACAACTGAAGGTCAGTGGATGTTTTCCTGAAAAAACTCCCAAATGAGAACATGATCCCAAAGCTACTATTGAGTATCCAACATGCACCACAAGTTCCACTAATGACATGATCATCAAGTATTAACTCACCACCCACAATTTCATAATAAGCCAAGAACATGCATCACTTCCCTTTTCTTCTTTCCCTTGTTTTTTCCTCCCTCAGCAGTTGTTCCCCTAACCACCAGCACCTCTTCTCCCACCCTACTATGAGCAGAAAGCATATAAAGGTTAGGCTACCAAGTCAGCTTAAGGCAGGCCTAACTAAAGCACTTGCTGGATTTCTCCAAACTAACAGATGAAACAGTTTGCTTCAGAGGGAGGAAAAAAAAAGACATCTTGCAGAAAGCACATTTTCTTTAAAACAGACAAAGAAAAAAAACCCCAAACCCTACACTGATTAACAAATCCAGCCCAACTCACCTGAACATGAGTTCAACTGTCCTCTGGTATTCAATACCTGAAAGAGACTCTCGCTGGCAGCGACGGTCCCACTTGTGAATAAAGTTCTGAAATGCAAAAGGTGCAGCAAAAGATATAAAGGCTTCTTCTGATGGCACCAGAAAAGAGGTCATATCTGGTCACTGTGTTTGCAGGTAGGGTTTGGGAGGCAGGTGAGGTTTGTTTTTACATGGTGAACACTGATTTATTTAGGCATCAGCTTATTTACTTGCTGCAGGTAACCAGTTTACTCAGGCCTTTGTTCAGCAATGAAATAACTTTCTCATCACAAAATGAAAGAACAGCAGAGCAGAAGACAGCCCTGCTTCTGCTCCTAGCAAGACTGCCTCCCCAAGACAACCCTGTGAACTACCCACAAAACTTCACCTGATTTGAATTTCTTCCTCTTTAAAAACCCAACAATATATAAATATACTGCTAGTCCAGGTTTTGTCATGTTCCCTTACCCACTGTGAATAACTCTTACAAATGAATATCTAGGGAGTAGACACACAGCTCAGACAAAAAAAAGAGGGGCGGGGATAGTAACATCCTGCTCTCCTATTATGGAATGCTGCATCTTGGCTCTGACAGCAACCTTTGGCCACAGCCCTGCAGAAACAAGCAAGCAGAAGATGTCCTAGCCTGAAAGTCTGCCATTCTTCCTACTGGAGTAAACTTTAATTCTCAGTACAGTCAGCAATGTTAAGAACATCTCCAAAAGAAATTTTCATAGGGGTTGAGATGGGCTAAAGTGCCCTCTACAGGCTCTCAGTTCCCTTCACTACCTACAAGAGAAGTCTACAATGGTGAACCTGGAGGTGATGGTTATGATTAGCACTCCCTTCTCCATCAGAAATTTGGATTTACAGGAAAGTATGCAGCAACTAACTAGCAAAACCACATGTTCTTCATGGCATTGTTCAGGCAACTGCACTCCCAGTTTCTCTGAAAAACTCTAGGAAATGATCTCTTGAAAATAAGTAATCAGTTCCACTCCTCTAGTGTGGCACTCAACAAAGGTGGTAATTCAAGCTAGGGTGGGAAGAAACACAGGAGAACCAAATAAAATAAAAATTTCAAATTTAAATTGCTCACTTCATTTTCTGGCAAATTAAAATGCAAAATGCCTACAGCTTGAATAACTAAGGCTGAAATTAAATGGTAATGTGCAAGAGACAAGCAATTTTATAATACTTGAAATATTTCTCATCTTTATTATTAAGGGAGTGATACAAAGAAATTATAGATACCCAGTGAAACACAACCAGTTTTGTCACAAAATTGCAAATAAAACTTAAAATTTTCTATGAAAAAGAAAACAATTCCTCAGCTGCTCAGGCACAGGGCAGCAAGGAGAAAGGTAAAGTGAACATACACATAAACCCAACAAAGTTGCCTGGGTTCTTCTCATTTCCTGCACAAATTAGAACCCATTTTCAGATCTCACACCAAATAAACACACCTCCTTACCTCCAGAAGTAAAGCTACGAAGAGATTAACCCAGATGACAGAGGAGATCAACCACCAGGCTACAAAATAGATCTTTGCCCACCTGCAGATCAGATGAACAGACAACACATAAAGGAGGCAGTAAACAACCCCAGCCTGAAAGTGAGCAGAGCACCATGAAAGCACGTTTTTGTTTTGTTTTTTTTTTTTCCTTGAAATATACTACTGTTACTTTCTTAATGGAAAAGGGGGCCTGGATCAAAACATTAAAAATTAAAAATGTTTGCTTTGCATTAAGTTAGCCAAACAGACTCACTCTCCTGGGTTAATAACCAAGGGTCACTGGAACAGCTCAGCCCAGGCGCTATCCAGTTCACTCAAACATTCCCCATGAAGTCAGTAAATACAAATGAAAGGTATGTCCAAGGTTTTAAGTCTACAAAAAACTGTTCACCCACAAAGAAAACACAGAAGCATTAGGTTTATTTCCACTATGTCTGAATTGGTGCAAAATAAAGTAAGCAGCACCCCTCTGAGCAAACAGTAGGAACTGTGCTATGTCTATACTTCTTGTTGAGGTCCATTATAAGCCAGATTTATGTGTGATTTATTCAGTACTATCACAGCTACTTACGGACTTGAATATCTTGAAAATGCATCCAAAAAGACTTGCCAGTTGTTCACCACCATCACATCCCAGAGGGTCACCACTGCTGCCTAAATAACAGGAGTAGAACAGTGTTCAAGTGGCTGTACCACAGATTTAAGCCTCAGAAAATGAAGAGGAAAGACAAGCAGGGCAGGGAAAGGAGGAGGGATTTCATCCATGATCAGACTCACAGCAAAGTCATCGAAGTTGTTGGGCCAATATTCCAGCTGCTCATAGGTCCCACACTGCAGAGTGCCATTGTCATGTGTTGTGTTGGCAGCACTGCAAGAGATTACACACAATTGTGAACACAGCTCCCTGTGAACTCTGCTTTAGAATCCTTCTGAGTGCCTTGGAGAAAGTTAGAGTATCTCATATGGGCAGAAAACAAGGGAAGCAGTTCAAAAAAAGTAGCTTAGATAAAGCAGGGTAAAATTCCAAGCTACAGATAGGCATTCCTGCAATTTCAACGCAGCAAGAAGAAACTGAAGGAGTACCAGACAATGAAGCAGTGTAATTTAGTATTAAAAGTAGAGTGGCTCCAAGAATGAGAGGAGAAAAAAAACCCAACAAAATCAACCACAAACAGCTCAGAGGTAAAAAGCTGCAGATGCTTTTGAAAAAGATTCTTTCTGAGAGGTGATTTTAGAATCTTACCTGGTATTTCCTAAGGGAACAACAGCACCTTTAAACAGCATTATGCCAGTTATAGCAAATGCATAGAAAACCACCTGGAAGGAACACAATCAACTATTAGCTTTGAATACTTCTGTCACAAAATAAGAAAGCAAAATGCAATTAACACAGAATTTATATTAGTACCACAGTTGAGGTAATTGCATCAAGAACAGTGCCTGAAGCTTTTAAAGTGAAAATACTGCTCAACTGCATGCTCTTACTTTTAAATATTCTACCTAATTTTCAGATGTTAAAATGCATTAAATCATTTTCTCATCTATTTTACTCCTCTGTGTCCCAGAATGCTGATATTTAACTATGAACATCACAGTGACTGAAAACCAAAGCTCAGCACCAGTGTTTACAAAGAACAATCTAAATATCTGATGAGTTTTCTGCTAGAGTCAATGAAAAAAAAGCTTTTAGTAAGCTTACCTGAAAGACAAGATACTATGTCAGTATTTTATAGTCCATCAGCAACTTCCTTAAAAAATGCTAATTAGTCTAAAAATAAAGTTTTCAATAACACAAAGGATTTGGGAACTTCTTTCTTTTAACTGTTGGAAACGCAAACTTCTTTTTAAAGAGACACCTTTAAGTCTTTAGCAGTTGCCTAGGTGAAATTGCAATTTTTATCCTAAAAAGATTGTTCAAGAAATAACCTACAACTTTGCTTCTCTGAGAAGGAGTCATTTATTCCATGAAAGCTTGAAGCAAGCTGAGTTTTCAAACAAAAAGTTTTTGGTTAGCCTTTTTGCAGGTTTTTTTTTTTTTTTTTTTGGCTGGCGTTTTGGGGGGTTTGTTTGCAGTTTGGTTTTTTTTGTTTGGTTTTGATTTTTTTTTTTTGTATTTTGCTACAAAACAAATCCAAGAATGGGAAGTCTGGAATGAATAGAAGAGAATTGCCCTGGCCTACAAACTTTGAACACACTGGAGTGTCACTGAAGCTGACATTTCACAACCTGCCAGAAGATGGGGTATCTAGCCTGACAATAAAATTAATTTTATTTTTCGAAAAAAATATATATTTAAAACATTCACTGCCTGAGAACTTAGCTAATCAATTACATTATTTTATCAGCATGTGTGTTCCAGGCTAACATTAGGAAAGATATTTGCATCAGCTGGCAATGGAGTCAGATTTCACTATGGCAGAAGCTCAGTGAGAACCCCCATACAGCCTCAAGTAAAAGCAAATTAAATTAATGGAAGGGGAAAACACTGTGGCAGACTTAGATGTGTGAGCTGTATAGCACAACAAGGTTTTTACCACCTTAGATTTGCCCCAGCCAATATCTTTATTTCAAAGTGCAACACAAACCAATTTAAGGCCTATCCTCTACAGAAAAAAAATAGAGATTAATAATGACAAAAATAGACATTCTGGTTAGATTGCTTGGTAGGTATATAGAACAGAACAACAAATCATTAACCTTTAACCATTCAAATTAAGGCACCCTACAAAAACCCATGAACAACAGCAAAACCAAACCTATCCAGGCACTTCTTTGCCCTACCAGAAAGCCATGGTTGCAAAGCCAGAAATTCAAGAGTTGGGAGAATTTATGTAATGGACATCACTCATTGTAATCCACCCTTTAAACACTTTTGTTGTGTTTATGTTCTACACAGACACACCTAAAACAGGTTGGCAGAGGCTCTTAAACCTGTCCAAACATGCCATCTCAAGACATTCTTAGCCAAAAACAATGTTAAAATTGTTTTGCTATTTAATTTAACATAAGCAAACCAGGGTAAGGAAAACTGGTCTACTTTTAGCATGGATGAATTTTTATTTCAATCCACTCTACCCAAGCTAATGCAAACACTCAAAGGAAGCTTTAATCAATCTTTTCAAGATACTTCTGGTGAAGGAGGCATCACCACTGTGGGCTGGCCACCACAAACCAGCAGTTTATTGTGGTTTTCCAAGACATGCCCTGGAGAAGAACTGGCTGGTTAAGGTGAAATGTTACTGCTGGTGGTGATTGTACAAGAACTTTGTTAACTTTGTTGGTGACATACCCTTATTATATTATAACAAAGGAAATTACAATCTTGCATCATGACTTACCACAAGGATTCCTGCAAAGGCTCTTAAATTTTTCACCAGATCCAGCAGTGTAGTAACAACCAAAGCCATGAACTAAAACAGAGCAGAATTTTGTACATTTGACATTCATCACACTTCCAATCCATATCGAATTTTTATGAAAAGGACAAAGAATCACATCAAGAGAGCTTGCCTGCTCCCTTACCAGAGAAAAGCAGCTCAAGAGACAGAGATTTTGTGAAGGGCTCAGTTAGAGCTGAGCTACTCCACTCATGTGCAGGAGAATTGCAACCAACACGTTATTCTGAAAGGCTCTCACAAAACTTCTGGCTTGAGCAGCAAAGCAAGGCAAGTTGTGGAGGGAAAAGCAATCACCTTCATGTTGGGGATAATGCGCAGGAACCTGAACACAATGAGCATGTTCACCAGCCGCACCATATCCCACAGGGATAACAAGCCCAGGAACTCAGGTCTCCTAGGAAAGGCAGGAGAAGGAACAGATCAGAGGAACAGCCCGTGACAGGAAGACAGTTCAATCTACTGGGCTCCAGGGAATTGCAAATACATTGATTTACTTAGCAGCAATCTCAGCTACAGTAAACTAGTAACTGATGAAGGAAGGAATCCCTTTAGCCTGGGCTCTTTAGTATGTGCAGAGAGCTCTTTGAAGTGCATCTTTGTGCCTTCTGCTGGGGAGGAGGCACCAAAGAGGGTCCTTTCAGAACACAAAGTGAATCAAAAGGACTGCTAGAGGGAGACACTTCAGGAACTTGCACAAAGATGGGCATTAATCCTCCAGGGCATGCCTGACTGAAGAAGGGTTTTGAAAGCAGCACTAGGTTAAAGGACTGTCTTGTCAATCTTGTTCCTTATGTGTTAACATTCCACAGGAGATGGGCATACATTTCAGAACCCAGCCCTGAATTTTAGCTTTAACAAGAGCACGCTGAATGCTTCTTGGCTGGAAAGGAGGGCAAGTGGTAGGGTTCTAAAGCTGCTAACAACAAAGATCTTTGGTAACACTGATGCTAAATCATGACTTGTACCTCCAATAGATTAATCTAAAATAATGAAAGAAATTATTTAAGATAACACTGCATAGAAGGCATATTCTATATAACAGCAATATCCCTGTCCTGCCCTGAAGGTGGTGGTTGCTTGGTCTGTGGATGTGACAGCAGCACACCTTAGGACTCAGACTCATCTGGGTTGTCATCTGTTTGCAGTGACTGGCACAAAGACCTAACATGAATTACTGGTGCTCCAAGATGATGGAGCAAACAACTGCCTACATTTAAAAATCAAAGGGTAGAATCAAACCCAAGCATAATGATAACATCAATAATTAACATAGTTAGTCTGTAGCAATTACTCTGCTGACAACTATCACCTCTGGGTGATAGGAATACAGGTAGTATTCAAACATAAACCCTTCAAAAACCATAAGGTCTGACTTGTCTAACTCTCTTCAAAGATTCTAGTGTAAATTAGGAGAACTTCTTCAGGGCAACATAAATATCCTGAAAAATCAGGGAGTGCCAGGGTCTTAAGTGTGAGCTTGCATGAAGACACAAAGTAACAGAATGCATTATGAATCACCCCTGAGAATTCAGGAAATCTTCCATAATTCCTTTGCCTTCCTCTCTTCTTGTGGAGACAGTTATCAAATTTTAAGATGAAGCAATGATTTTTATGTTTTTTACAATTAAAAAGTAATCAGGATAGTATCCAAAAGCAGTTTGAACTTAAGAAAATCAAACCACAACTTCTTGCTATTACAATATAGACAAATAGTGTAAATCCATGGGAATATTCTTACTATATTTTATAGCATGAAAAAACCTCAGCCTTCAATCTACATACAGGGTTGAAGGGGTTTCATCAGCTGTTTGGGAGTTCATATAATTGGATTTGTGGACAATCTGATACTGAAACATATTAGGTAGTGTATACTGTCCCAAAATCCCACTACTGCACCCTTGGTAAGCACAGACCTGCCAAGACATTATTTTAGATCAGATTACAATTAAAACAAATGCATCCTTTTCAGAAGAGCTACACAGAACTCTAAAACACCAGGAAAAAGAAAAATTATTTCACTTATCCATATTGCATGGCCTCTAATGGCTACAAGGGTGTGAAATTCTATCAAATTTGGTAAATTAAAAAGACTCTGCTAACAATCACAGCATCATGACGTGTGCATGTATGTGGAGTCCTCCCATTTTGAGAAGGCTGAAATCTGACCCCACTGTCCTTGTTATCTCCTCCTTCACCCAAACCCTAAGAGTCCTCCCCTGAATACCCCATAAAATCCATGACCCTGTGCCTGCTCTCTCCCTCTCGGTCCTCTCCCCCTTCCTCAGGATGGGGGGAAATAAAATGGATTCTCCAGGTTAACAGGAAGACTCCTCTCATCTGTTTCCCTCCCTGGACACGATGACCATCACTGCTGCATCATGCTGCACATGGAGGAGTGTGTGTGCTCCCCTGACTCACCCCAGCCACTGAGCAAAGGGCAGCAGGTCACTCAAGTTACTCACCAGCCAGGGTGAGGAAATCCATACACAGCAAAAGTTGCAATCTCCAGAATCTTCGGTTAGGAAAAAAAAACAAACAAACAAAAAAGCAAAGTCAAAACTTTACTTTGTAATTCTGAGGTCCAGAAATTATGTAAGCTTCTTGACAGGAAACATGTTTAAGAGCTTTAAGCCACTAATTCAACTTACTTTAAAGATCTGAATTGTCATATTTGCCTAGTTATTCCCCTAGCCAAATGTACACAGAGCACCCAATAGTGACTCATAAAAGGATATACAGTGAATACCATTACCCATGAATTTTACCTCATCTGCCACAGGGGCATCAGGCTTTGACCAAGTAATTATTACAACAGTCTGACAATATTTTTGATGAGAAAAGTGGTTTTAAAACTATTAAACAGAATGCCTCATACAATTATTCCAAGAGCTGAATCTTTCCAAATAAAAATTTAAAGGCTTCTTATCAGGAAAAGCTCCTTTTCCATGGATTTAAATGAGCATATCCTCAGAACACAGACCCCAAGACAAACATGTACCACCATGTAAACTTTCCAGCCACAGAAACCCACAACACTTGGCTCATGTTGTTCAGCTCAGCAGATCAGTGTTGGAAAAAAAGCAATCCAACCAGCTCTTGTAGCTCCCTAACCAACAATTCCAAGAATGTGTAGGCTAGAAAAGCACTTACCAGCAAAATTACAGTCAGAAGTCCATCAAATCTATTGCTTGGGTAAGACCAGTATCTTTTCAAGCCCATTGCTAAGATTTTCAGCAACATTTCCAGCAAATAGTATAGTATGAAGAAGCAGTTGATAGCCTTCACCCCCCAAAAGAAAAACAACCATTAGAATAACTGACATCTCAGGGAACAGCAATAATTGCATGGATTATTGTTGCATCTTACCCCCAGGAAGAAGTCATCTCTTTCAGATGGCTGCTTATCTGAATCAATCACCAAAACCACCTTAAACAAAAAATATTTTATGAATCTACTGCTTCACTGCAACATTAAGCAGATTTTAAAGCCCTAGAACAGTCTTTCATGCTTTACATTGACCTTTTCAAGCAGCTCAAATTACATTTTTAACTGCAAGTATTCCTTCTTAACACTTTGCATGACTAAAGAATGCCAAAAAACCAACTGCTAGAAAAGGTAGTTATTTAAAGAAAAAATTAAAGAACAAAAGCAGAAATTAAATTTGTAGCAGAGAAAAACCAAAAATCAATGACAAAAAAGAAAGAAAACCACTGCCCCACAACAAAAAACAAAACAAAACAAAACAAAAACACAACTTTACTTACACAAATAGAAATAATGTTTGCCAAGGCTACCACATTCCCCAAGTAACCAAAGCAGGGATGGCCAAAGGCAAACTGCATTTTCTGCATAAAATGGGACTGGTATTCTGGACTGGGAGGGTGCTGAAAAGAACACAAAGGATTTGCTGAGTCAAAAACCATAAGCATTTTAAAAATAATAAAATAATTTTAGAAACACACCCCATCTCAGATTTAAAAAACCCCAAAGAGTTTCAAAGCAAAACTTCACAGCCACAGGCTAATTTTGACATTTCATCTGGAAAATGTTTTCCAGCTGTGGCTATTCCAGCATTCCATTCCTGATTATGGCACAACACAAGCTAATGGCAAAGAAGGGAGAAAATCCAACCTCTCTCCAATGTCCCAAGCAGGTAAACTAAACACCAAGCAACTCTTTGTATACTTCCCTTCCCTAATGTTTAATTCAGAAGTTTTAGTTACATTTCCTAACCCTCAAATAGTTTAGGAGGGTTTTTTTTTTCTTTCTCTCCAAGTGGAGAAAACTGCTTTCTGCCCCCTCTTCACCTGAACACTGAGAGAATCCACATTTTATTCTTCATTCAGGGATTGGAGAAAAACAACTTTTGAGCTATTTTGCCTGACCAACTCACTTTAAAATGCTGACAGAATAAACAAAGATGCATTTTGTATGTAGCAATCCCAAACTAATGCTATAAAAGCCCCCAGAGCAATTTTGTTCGTGCCTATAAAAGTAGCTCACAAAAAGTTTAAAAATCAATGCCATGTGATCACACCTTGTGTTCACATGTTGCCAAGTTTGTTTATGCATTTGATACTAGAGTACTCTCACTTATTTTTGCACAAGACCAGACAACTTCTGATGTTTTAGAAATGATGATCACATACATACTTGTTTAATGGCATCTTTGTCTAGTTCTTCAAAGAGCTTCTGGAACTGGGCAGCTGACAGTTGGTCACAGGAGCACATTTTGAGTGACTTCACATGAAAGAGAAACATTCAGATCATCATCTGCAATAGGAGCATCTGCAAAGTTTGCCAAAACCCCTCAGACTACCTTGGAAATCTAGGAATAAAGATGTAATTCAAGCTGTTTGAGTAAGGTTCAATATTGCTCTGCTTTAACACACTGCCAAGTGACTGGAGGAAATATCTGGCCTTTTCTATTTTCCCTCTCTGGGACCACGTGCTCTTCAGACTAACTTAAATTTTTAACCCTATGTAGTAGTGCCACTATTCTATATGATCCAAGGAACGCTGCAACAGAGGGCAGATGTCTGGATTTGCTAGTCAGGATTGACAGTCACCAACATAAAGGCTAAGAAAATCCAGTTCTTACTCTCATGATGGCTTGCTTGCAGCGAGAATCCATCTCAGCTTTCTGCAGTACCTGTAGTAAGGCCCCAACACTGACACAGGACCTATTAAAAAGAAAACAGAATGGGGCCTGCTACAGATAACTTTATACATAGCAAAATGAGCTGCTCCAAATGTGTTCCTGCCTCTTTCTTGTTTTGAAAAGCAAATAAAGCTAGAAGTAGGAAAAAAGGAAACAGATTCCCTAACAGCCACAAACAGTGTGTTATGAAGATCCAGTTACAGAAAAAAAATAAATGAGATGAGCAAGAAACTGCCATTTTCAAGAATGGATCCTCAGTAAGTGTATTAAAACAAAACAAGAAGACCAAAAATCTACTCTTTTTTTTTTTTTTTTTTCTAGACACTCTACTGTTTCAAGATCCTTCACTTACTGTTGTGTGCTGGCAGGAGTCTCTTTCAGGGAAGACAGCACCTCAAAGGCAGCCCGGATTCCCAGCCGCCTCCTGAAGAGGGAGGACTGAACTGATTTCTGAGCAGTAAAAACACAGAGGAAAACAATTTACTCACACTTCAGGCACTGCTGTGTCCTATGGCCAGACAATATACTGACCCTTGGGCACACATCCCAGATCTGTGATTAGAGATCAGAACAGGAGACTGCCCTAGGCCTCACTCCCTCCAAGAATTCTGTGTACAAGGAGGAAGGAAGCAAGCAAGCAAACAAGTCCCTGGAATTCAAGTAAACATCCAGGTTTTGGTATCTTTTCAATTCTGCAGTGCATAGGCATATGCCTCTTCCAGAGGCACTGGCAACAGCAAAGCTCACTCACAGAAATTCACACCAGTGTGCAGAAAAAAGGAGTTAGAGAGCTTGTCCTACTCCAGCTTCTTGCCTAAAAGCACAAATACAGAGCTACAATTATTCATGCTTTTTCTTAATTACAGTAATCCCTTTCAAACTCAGTTACTTTATTAGCATTCAGATGATGACATCCTGTCATGTAAGAAAGAAAAAAGCTGAGAAAGAAGGGATGAAACAAACAGAGGAGGAGGAAAGGATTATCAAAAATCCCTTCTGCACCTCATCTGTTTACACACTGCTCTGCCACAAGACAGTGGGGGACATTCCTTCTGAGTAATACTGCCATGGGCTTATGGTCCAACAGTCTTCACCTTCTCTCTGGAACTCTACTAGAAGAGCTACTGAGCTAGTCTTAAGGCCTGATCTAGTGGGAGGTGTCCCTGCCCATGGCAGGGAGGTTGGGACTGAATGACCAAGGTCCCTTCCAACCCCTTAATAGTCTATGATCTGCAGCAACAGCTGTTTAAACAGCACAGCAGACTTCCTTCACACAAACCACGTTGAAGTTTCTCAGCCACCTGTCCTTGTTCAGTCATACAACAGTTTATTTTTTTTTCCCTATAATAGTCAAACTTGCAGATCCACAGCATACTTGGAAATATGCAAGCAGGTCATTTTATCACGGGAGGGGATCAAGCTGTAACAGCATCTAAAGGGAAAAGTATCTGCATCAAAGAATATTTAGTACCTTAAAACTGCATCTGCAACCAGAGTGGGAGGGCTCCTTTAATAGAAGAAAATTAATTCTTCAGAGGTTTAAGGTTATGGCAGAACACAGAAATTAGGAATGCTTTACTCACCAGAAGGTACCCTCGAAACTGGTTGTATATTATTGCTGTAAGCAAATTCATCAAAAACAAATTGCCTATTGGAGAAAAGGAAACAGCAAAATTTACTGAAAAACACCTGATTCTCAAACAAGTTCTAATGTATGCAGAAAATCAGATGAAAAACAAAGAGGGTTAGTTTTCTTGTGTTTACTTCCAAAAGGTTTTTAATGATTGAATATGCTGTAATGTATCCATTCCCCTGTGACACGTTACCAAAAAACTCCAAGCTGTAAGTACCTTCCATGAGAATGATCTCACAGACACTATGCAATAACTGGAAGAATCACAAAAACTGAGAAATTCATGATTAAACTTTCCTAGAAAAATAAAACACTGTAGATGGTATGCACAGATGTCAAAGTTGAAGTGCATTTACATTGCTGAAGACAAAAGGTAACTTACCTAATACAGTGAAGAGGATGAAGAAGATTGAATACGCTCGATTCTTTGAATATGCTGGTATCATCACTGCATCAAATTTAACAAAAATAGGAAATACTACTTAAATGCTTGAGATGCACAGTAGAGACCTCTATGAACTCTTGGAAATTGGTAAAAGCTCTCATACAGCTGGACTTTGGAGTGGCAAATATAATTACACCACAGAAAGGCAAGAATCAAGTTACCAAAGGCATGAAAAACCTTTACACAACCTTCCTCTGGCTATACTAAGAGCCATCAGCTGAAAGAATTGTTACAGTAGCCTGAACAGAGCAATCTTACTCTATTGTTCTTCAAAAGGAGAGACAAGAGTTATTTCTGAAAGACTGCTCACCATCAGGATTATTTGCAGTAGTCAGCAGGACCAGCAGTGATGTCAGGGAATCCGGCAAATTCCGGAAATACACCACCCACTCCTTATCTTGCTGTTTATCCTAGGCAGAGATGGGTTCATTGTTAACAGAAATACCAAGGAATGACTATCTTACCAAGGAAGGGGGAAATTATTATTTTAGTTTTAAATTAACACAGTCAACAATTCGATTTCTTATACACTAAATCGAATCTACTGCACAGAAAAAGCAAAAAATAAAAATTAAGAAAATATTTATGAATACAGAGCAATCCCATCACTTATTAACAGCAATTAAAAAACACAAGGAAGAACAGGAAACTCCACACAGAAGTTATGTCTAGTTAGCACCTCAGACCCAGAAAGAACAATCATGTCACCACCTGATAGTATAGGATTCAGAACCTTCATCAAAAACACACTGGGAGGCTGATCTTGGATTCTCCACATTTTTTTTTCTCCAGAGGCCAAGACAAGACAGATAAAAAAAGATGCAGAGTGCAAACAACACAAACATAAGTCAGGCAGCACAGGACAAACAGCTCCTGAATCTGCTGCAAAGACTGGAATATGTAACCCCAGAGGACACACACATGACAAGGCAAAAATGCAGACTCACGAATTTCATTAATAAACCTACTTTTAGAACTTGCCTGCAGTATTTTGCCATGTTAAATGAAATTAGTTTGCATGGATGCCAGAGCAGCACATCAAAACAGGAAAGTCCACACTCTAATTTATTTTTTACCTCAATGTACACAAAAGAGATTGGCTTATGCATACAAGTTATAAAAATACATCTGCTGGGGAAGTTCATGGTTGAAATTACATGTGACAAAGATAATACAAAGGTCCAGAAGGCAACTAGCAGTGGGAAAACAGACCTCTGCTTCTAATTCCAAAGACTCTACAATATGGGAATTCAGGGGATTTGCTGATCATAAGAAGACTAGAAGCTGGCTCAAGTGCAAATTATAGTAGAAATGAATGTGCAAAATTGAGATTAAGGACAAGACCAAAATTACTGGGAGAAGTATCCAAGATACTTTTGTGTTCACAGTAACATATTTATGAAAGGCTTTAAAAGTAGGAATAAAAAAAACCCAAAGTGAGTGTGATAAATTGAGACACAGAAAGTCTAGAGGAGAAGGAACATACCAAGACTGCTGGAATACAAAAATTATTTTAACCACAAAATTTCAAATTTGCTTTTCAGAAGCAGGAAGAGAAAGATGAGAGGAAAACCCAAAGGGATCAAAAACCAAAACTAGCACAGGCAAAAACCTACCAGGGCATAGCCAGGGACACCCATATTGAAAGGTGAGAAAACAGAAGAAACTAAAGTTAGCAAAAAGCTAGACAGGGAAGAGAAAAAAGGAAACGAGTGATAATATAAATGAAAAAGTGACAAGAGCTTTCAAGACAGAACAGCACAGAGGGTTTCAACAAAAGCAGAGAAAGTAACTCAAGGGATCAAACTGATTAAATGGATAAGGAAGTCGCCTATACACATGAACACTATGCACATGTTAGAACTCTCCAAATGGACTTCAAACTCAGCACATCTGACAATGCGACCTTTTTCAGGGAAAACAAGTTTCACTAGCTTGATTATAAAACTAGACAAGAAGCAGCTGTGCAAGTACAGAAAAAAGGCACCCAGATCTACCAAAGCAGCAAAAGAACTGATTACCTTTGTTCGAGCAAAGAGCAGCATGGCAAACATGGTAAAGAGAGACAGATGAACAGCCAGGAGTAGAACAACACTGTTGGAAGGAAAATATATCAAAGTATTAACAGTAACTTTATCTTATTCCTAATCTCCTCTGCTAAAAATGCAAATTGATGTCATATAAAGAAAACCAGGGGGGGTTTAAAGAAGTTACATGGAGATAACAGGAGGAGATCTGAGTTTGGCTACAAAATAAAAATCACACTTATGTGCCTCAGTTCTTCCCTTACAAAAGGGCTTAGAAAAGCAGAATTGAAACCTCCCACTCGATCAGCAATGAAAAACCTGTGTCATATACACATCTCAAAGTCTAGAGATCCTGTACAGACTAAAGGGAATCAAAAAGTTACTACAGCCTTCACTCCCTGTGACCTGATCTCACTGAGCATTTAGCTACCTGATCCAGAAGGAAGCTGGCTCAATTGCCCCACACCAGAACACAAAGGGTAACAACCTGCCTGTTAACAACCATCCTGTGAAAGGGGTTTTTCTGTGCTACAACCCACCTTGCCATTTCAGGCAATGTGCTGTTGATGCTTTTTAACGTTTTCTTCATCATAGAAGAATTCTGGAGGAGGAAGAAAGGGCGAAGGATTCTTCTTATTCTCACACTCTGCAGAAAACAACAGATCAGACACTGAGTTCCTGCAAGACTGGCAGCACAAAATACTCTGAATGGAAGTTTGTCAAAAAGCACTTGACATACACATTAACAAAGCCAACAGTGGAACAGAAAAAGAAGTGAACTCTGCTCTTCTGAGCTAGCAAAACATCAAAAAAAAGATTCCATACCTCATTAAAATGAGGAGAGATTGCTTTAAAAACACACACTGACATTTCAATAGTCTCATCAGGCCACTAATTAGAAACAATCTAATTTTATTGCTCAGTAGACATAACAATCTCGCAAGAGATGGCATTTTTATATTTTCTGCCAAGTCCATCTCAAGAAAGGGATTAATAGAGAGCTACTTTCAATAAAAAACAAACACTTATTCTAAAAATAAGTGCTTCATTTCAATTTTCAGACTGTTTGGTTTATAACCAATGGGCCTGCTTATTACTTAGCAGTTTTTGTCTCTGACAAGACTCAAGCTGCAATTGCTTTTTTCCCCCACAACACTACAGCAAATAATCTTTTTGATTCTTGCAGTCAAGACATTTACAAGCCTTCAAGGTATTCCTGTCACTTATTTGCTACTTCAAGTGTTTAAGCATCCTACATTTTAGGATTAGTCTTCGTAGGCCACGCTTAGCAGCAAAAAAACCATAAAAATCACTTGTTTTATTTCTATTCTCTTGTTCATCCACCCCAGCAGTTAACTGCTCCTTCTGCCTGCTTTGTGTTGGGAGGCTTCTGTTCAAACTACCTGTCCACTATCACACCTCAAGATTTTACATTTTAAGATCATGTCTCTCTCCATTCACTTCCCAGCATTTTTACCATATTAGTATTTTCTTAACAAGGATTACAAGTGCACAAGAACTAATTTAATGTAAACCTGTGGCAGACAAAACCAGCCAGGACAGTGCAGTATTACATCAAGGAGGGCAATTCTAGACCCATTTCCAAATCCAATGCTCCTCTCAGAATGTTGCAGCAGCCCTCTTATTAGAGGGTAGAAATGAGCCAAGACACAGACTCCTTGTTTGTCACAGCATGAAAAGGGTCCAGGTTTATTCCCCTTCACAGCTCAGCCATCCTGACTCCAACCATTCCCTGACTCTGGCTGCTGCAGCTCCTCCTGTGGCTTTCCCTTGCAGCCTCTGACTGCAGCTTTGACCCAGCCAGACTGTGACTGCAGCTCCAACAACAGCTCTGACTGCAGACCCAGACTGACCTCACAGCACAGATCCTCCCTCCCTTCATCATCCCTCTTCACCAGCTCACCCACTCCCTTTTATCACACTGATCTTTATTGGATACAGCTGTGACTCATGATGGGGGAGGCTGTTTTGGGTAATTAACACAGCTGTTACTGATCAGGGACGAGGTCCCCTGTATTCCCTTCTCCTACATCAGGACACAACTGTTTTGAACACAGAACAGCTTCAGGTTAGAAAACAGATGTTAAACTACATAATTACCTCATACTTCACTACAGAGGCTTTGCCATTCAGTCAAGTTAAGCACATAATTCTCTAACTGCACAACAAAATTGGTGCCAGGCAACGAGTTTTCCCTGCACTCTTTGACTGCTGACAGACAAAAGCAATGAGTGCTATTTACCAACAAACACAAAATTTATATTAAGAATCAAACAGAATTCTTTGTTAAGTAACATTACACCAAACATTTTCTGTTTCAGTGCATTATCCAGCTATCAAAGACCAAAGTAAAGCTGTTCTTACCTCTTTGCAGAAAAAACTCAGTGACACAATCCAATCAGCAAGGGAAACAATTAACATCAGGATATAAGCCATTAGCCATTTATTTTTCCAAAATTCTTCCCATCCAATTAAGTAACTCTGGACAAGGGGTAAAAAAAAAGTAATCATAACTTACTTTAATAATAAAATCCAATACCCAATAAGTCAGCACCCATTTTTTCCAAGTACTTGTAATTTTACACTAGTGCTCTTTAAAAGGTCTCCTTAAAATCCAAACAAGAATACATTGTTGTGAGATTTTTTCCTACAAGAACTAAAAGTGGGAGGTACACACAGCCACGCGAGAGAAATCCTTTGCATGCAAGAAAATTCTCCACTTAATAAACATAAAAAGGGATTTTCCAAAAATAAGTATCCCAAAGGTCAATTTCTGACAATTTTTATTTTGTGTAAATGAACTGACACATATTTACTATATACCCTGATTTTATAGCTTAATGCAAGCAGCTAAGCCAAAACACTTTCACTTTTAGAAATAAAAATTTCACTTTACTTCACACAATTAGGAAAATTAGGTTAAAAAAAGGGAATAAATGTCTTAATTTAGTAAATATACACTTGCTAATTTCTCCTGAAACGAGCCTCTGATAAGGCAAGGCGATTTCATCCTGCAAAGCCCTTCCATCACACTACTGTGAATGAAATTACTGTTTCATTCAACAGCAGCTGAAGGAGATGCTCACCTTCACAGACACATCCACCACAAACACAAGGAAGCAGAGGAGCTCAATGCTCTCGGTGAGGCCACAGGGAGGATTCCAGGCGGGAAGGCGGTACCGCACATCTGACGTGACGGTGAGCGAGGAAGGCTCTTCAATGAAAGCCAAAGCCAGGATGACAGTAATGGTTAAGCTCAAAATCCTGTTTGGATAGAGATGAAATTAAAAATAAAACCAACAAAACCATGTTGGATAGAGATGAAATTAAAACCGTGTTGGATAGAGATGAAATTAAAAATAAAACCAACAAAAAAAAGGTCAAGAACAACCCCACCCCAAAACAAACCCCAAAAAAACAGCCACAAAATGAGTCAAAATAATAACAAAATTCTTCAGTAAAGCAATTTTCTTTGAAGCAAACCAAGCTTTACGATATCATATTTCACTCAAATGGGTTAGACCACAAGGCAGCACTTGACTAGCACGTTGTTGCTTGCACTGGAGATGTAACTGCTGACCACCAAACAACCCGAGGTGGTGTCCTTTTGAAACTAACAGCAAACAATCTTGCTGGTATCCAACACGTTTAGAAATGGCCACTTTGAAAACTCTTAAGGCAGGGTTTTGGAAATCATGCTAATTAGACCACTCATGCAACAGTCCTGTGGCTGTTCCAAAGAACCATCTACATCATCACACTTCCATAAAATTTGATGCTTTCCACTTCTATCACATTCACTTGTGTTCAATCCCCTTGCTTCCCACAGTAAGTTCTTATAAAGATAAAAACACAATTATCTAATTATCTAACAAGCAAGAAAGATGAAGAGTAGCTTTTCAGAAAGACTAACTCCTACACAAAAAAGCAAAGAGAATAACCAAGTTCTTACCACTGGCAAGTCCTGGAATAGTACCATCGATAAAGCCCCAGGGATTTGGAGTCCACACGGTGATTTATAGAGCGATACTGAAGGCAGGAAACAAAAAGGCTAATTCAAACATTATATTCAGTCTGTCTCAAAGACAAAGACCAAGTGAGCAAAACAAAACAAATTAGTACATGCTATTAATTATTTGAGTATCAGGTCACCCATGACCACAGAGGTACTCCACGTGTGAAAAGGGAAACATTTTAAAGAAGTTCTGCTATCTAAAGACCACACAGCTGCTCAGATAATTAAACTGTGTGTCAGTCATCTGAAGCAAGCACTGCCATCATTTAAAATAACAGCATTTGTAATAATTCAGTGACTGTTTTATGTACTTGCCAAAATGGTCCAACCACTTAAATCCCCCCCTCCAACATTTATTCCACTCATGGATCTTCTTTTGTCTTTCTCTTTCAACAGGCCATAAGATGCAAACATCTGAATAGAAGAGACCTCAACCTATGTCTTTGAATAAAACATGCTTTCAGATCAGGATGTGCTTGTGATTCTTCAGGAATCCCCAAAATCCATCCCTCTTCTGTGACAGCTCCTGGGCTTTTCTTACTCTGCCCCCACTCAGTAGATGCTGCCAGAAAGGTGGCCACACCTTATACACATCTGACCCCCAGAAATCTCTCAACCAAAAGCCATCTAGATGCAGCAAAAGAGCTCAAGAACTGCCCTTCAGCATTCCCACTGCCTGGAAGAAAACAGAATCTAGGAACCTGTGGTAATGGCCAGTAAAGGAGAGACAAAGAGGGAATCAAGACTTCCAAAGGCATCAAGGTCAGCTGAAGAGTTTCAGCTTCACACTTGAAGCCAGCTTTAAACTCTTAAGCTTTTACCAGCTCTTAAGATGTGCAAGTAGTCAGATTGAGAGGCAAATTACAGGGTTTGCTCAAACAGTTCCTCTTAGCAGCAGATCAGTCATTTTCAAAACACCCACAATCAAACCAACCCAAACAAATAAACAAGCAAAAAACCACCTTGAAAATCACTCCACAAACCAGCATGTCTTCTGAAACCCTTAAAGAGATTACTTCATTGTGGGGAAAAATATATTTCTCCTAGGCAGGAGTTCGCTGAGACTTGCATACCACAGGAATTTGAAATTCTGATTTTGCTTTGTGAATCAAGATGGTGGTTTACAAATGTTGTCTGAACACAGGAAAACTTTAAAATTGTCATACTGTGTGACAAACACCCAGCATGGGAAGAATAACAACTACCAAAAAAAATTGTACTTACTTGTATTGCATCTTCAATAAATACTATGGCTTGGTTTATATAAAGGTCATTATCAGCTCCAGCACCTATGAAGTCAAAAAGAAATATTCACCTGCTGTATTTTGGATAAACAAACTTTGGATAAACCTGCTTATCAGTTAACAGAAGGTGCACAATCACTGTTCTCATGACAAAGAGCACTGTACACACAGAAAAACCCAGAGTTCCAACCACATTTGCTCTGTCAGCAGCACTGTGCATTACATTAAAATAAGTAATAATAATATCAAACACATCATGAATCTTTCTGTGCTTTGTTAAAAGGCTAAAGTAGCCAGATTACACTGGTAGTTAAGTATCACAAAACCGCACAGAGACAAGTCCTAACAGGCAAAATAATGGAGATTCAAATTGTTCTTTGACAGAGTGCACAGTCAAGTAAAGCTGGAAAAATCAGGCACTACTATTATAGCAATTTTTGGTTTTGATTAATAAAGATACTGCCGTTTAGAGTGATCTTGTTCCTCCAAAACCAACAGGAATTTCCAGTCATATGAGAACTAAATTAAGTGCTTTTTAAATTTGTTCTGAGAGTTACTATTACCATACCAAAAAGATCAGAGTTCAAGACAGAGCAAGGGGTAAAAGAACACAAATTGAAATAAAATACCACTACATTAGTTACTATGTGTAAAGGTTTTAGTTCGAAACTGGGCAGAAACACCAAATTATGTAACTGTTTCACATTCGCCAATTTTTGGTTTGTTTCCTGGCCAACGCACCAATTAATGTAAAGGTTTTGACGTTTGCAGTTTTATATATGACTAGGAAAACTTAGAAAGCAAAACAGGCTTACCTTAAAATTACAAAAGATAGTTTATTCACACAAATTAAGAAGAAGAAAATAAGAAACCACATAAAACAACAAATGAAATATTGAAAGACATCCTTCTCTGCCCCCTGCTAGTATTCACTTTCTTACACACAACATAAAGAAAACAAAACCTGTAATTTCAGTCAGTTTTACCATTTAAGAATAATCTTTCGTTCAGTTCCTTTAGGAAAGGAGTCTTTCTGAGTCACAGAGATATGGTCACACGAGGAGTAGTCCTCTGGTGGCTTCCAATGCCAACATCTGCAGCGGCCAGAAAAGAGGCTCTGCAGACTGTGAACTCCTACCCACCTTAGCAGCTTTTCCAACACTGCACACGGGTCATAATCTGCTTATTAGGAGTACTGTTTAAGGATGCCTCTGCTAGTATAAAACCAAGAGTCTCTTCTAGTGTTTCCAAAATCATCTTCATCTCAAAACTATAAACCTCATTTTTCTTTAGGAGCAGAAAAACTTCAAGTCACTTATGCTAGCACTTCACATCCCCCCCAAACAGCATCTATACGTTACAGGAAAAAAAGTCCATTCTCCATACTACTAGAAATGTCCAGCTGCATTAGGCCACTCCTTATCCTTCGCCCCAAAGAGTCTTTTCACTCCCTCTTCACTGACTTTGTCTCAGGCTGTTTCTCTACGGTTCAATCCTTTTGCCGTCACTCCGGGAAAGGCCAGGGCTCTGGAGGTTCCATCTGCTGCAGGAAAGAGTTCAAGAGGCCTGCGGGGCACACGTGGGCTCTGCCGGCGGGAGCTGTCAAACTCTCCAAGCCACGCGGTGTGGAGGCTGTGGGTGCCTTCTCTTCCACCCCTCGGTCTCACGGCATGGGCTGCTC